>VZRO01003873.1:3878565-3901520 GCA_013397915.1 Daphoenositta chrysoptera
AGATCTGTGAGGTGGAAAAGGAGCTTGGATATCTGGTGTGGTCCCTCCATGAGCACTGACTCTGTAGGACACTCCCACACCACACCCTTCAAAGCTGTTTTATTAAGCCTTTGAACTTACACATCCCTTTGCACAGCCTTGTCTTCGGGCAAGAGGAGAACTCTGAAATATCATGGACCAGATTTCTTACAGAAAAAATATTCAAATGCAGCAATGATCCACTTATTTTTAGACCAATTCCCATGGTACGTAATGGTGTTCTCAATGTATTTCTGTCTGTTTGTGGCAATGTTTTGAAGGAATTGGCTAATTTCAGCCACATGGGAAAGAGGAGTGAAGTTCCTAGAGGATATTAATTCTCACTGTATCTCATGAAAACAGGCAGCTAAGTGAAGGAGTAGTTTTAGGTATTTCAGAAAGAGAAGGACCGGTGGGTTAGTTCAGCTCTGATTAGAAACCAGAGCATCCACAGAGGAATACTTTCCTCATAATGTAAATCCTCAACGAGCTCGGGTTTAATTTGTTCTACCACTCACAGGACTGTGTGTTTTGCTGTAGCTGCACAGGCCTTATCTCACTTCCCTCAGCTTCTTCCTTTCTTTACCTATCTGCCCTTCCCCTGCAATGGAGTGGGGGCCCACTCTTTATTTTGCTCAGTCTCCGGATGGGAAATACGTCATGTGAATGGGAACCACACACACCCAACGCTGACAGTGATAGTGATGAGGGTGAGCGCTGGCAGCTGCTAGAAAGCTTTCAATTTTGGAACTTCGTAGTGACAGGCCTCAGGGGGATGAGATGTGGGTATCTCTGGACATGGATGAGCAGCAGCAGGGAGCGAAGCCAGGTGCTGTTAGGGTGCCATGTCATGTGCTTGCAGACAATCCAGAAGCAGCACCAGGTGTGGCGTGAAGCAAATGGTGCTTCAACAGTGTTAACAGGAATGAGCAGAGCGTGTATAAGCCCAGGGAGCAGAGGTGAGCGTGCAGGAAAGCAGCCCTGCAAGGCCAGGAGGCTGGTGCTCTGCAGCTGCAGCAGTACCTGTGAGGCTTTGAATGAACACCAGCACTGCAAAAGACCAGTGTGCAACGTCTTGCTTGTTGAACAAACCTACTGCAGCCATAACTTCAAGGATAAGAACATTTCTGTCAGTTCGTAGCTGTCCCTTTTCTCACCCCCAGTTTCAATGATCACAATGACTAGAGCTGTATTTAAATCACTGTACCTGCTGGGGAGTCAGGAGAGATTAACATACCGTAGGAGTTCATTATCCATGTCTTTATCTTCCAATATTCTTTCAAAGTTGCTGCTTTCTCAAAAGATAAGAAAATTATGAAGGAACAAATTCGAAGTTTGTTCTTTTTTTTCATGGCCTTATAATTTTGTTTACATATTCATCAGTCAGTGTAGTGGGTTGACCTTGGCTGGACATCAGGTACCCACAAAGCCTGTCTATCACTCCCCCTTCCCAGCTGGACGGGGGAAGAGAAAATAAGACGGAAAATAACTTGTAGGTTGAAATAAGGCAGTTTACTAAAGCAAAAGTGAAAGTTTGCACATGCACCAGCAAAGAAAAAAACAATAATTTTATTCTCAGCTTCCCATCAGCAAGGAAGATCTAGCCGCTTCCCATGAAGCAGGGCTTCAGCACATGTGATGGTTGTTCTGGAATACAAACTTTGTAAATGATGAATGCCCCCACCTGCTTCCTCCTCTTTTTCATGCCTTTTATATCTGGTCTGACATCATACAGTGTGGAATATTCCTTTGGTTAATTTGGGTCAGTTGGGCTAGATGTGTCCCCTCCCAGGATCTTGTCCCCACCCAGCCTAATGCTGAGGGAATGCTGGGGACACAGCGCTGATGCTGTGCCAGCCCTGCTCAGCAGCAGCCAAAGCACTGCTGTGTTACCAACCCCTTTCCAGCTACCACAGCAAAGCACAGCACCGTGAGGGCTGTCAAGGGAAAATGAACTCCATCTCAGCCAGACCCAGTACAAACGTCAATCCTTATCATTTGCACCACACTCAGACCCCATATAATTTTATCTCTTTTCTAAATATTCCATTGTATTTATTTTCTCGTTACTGAAATGCCTTCTTACCCACACATAGAGTTAAAACTACATTCTTAAACCATCTTTATATCCAACATACATATTAATACATTTTCATTAACTGCTATCCCCCATCCTTCCACAGATAGATATTATTTTCCCATTTCATGGGCTTCCTCCACCCCTCCAGATGTTCAAAAACAGGCCACGACCTGGTCCCCATTCCATCAGGATGGGTGCTCAGGACAGGGGAAGCAGCACACTTGCTCCTTGGGCACTGACACCAGCCTCAGCCCAGGTCACTGTCACACTCTCCTGCAACGTAATACCACAAATTATTTTTTCCCCAAGGTTAAATCTCCTTGAGGCATACACTGGGTCTCCCCAGTCTTCTACATTACCCACCAAGAACACCCAAGTGCTTGAGCAAAGACAATCCCACGAATGGGTTTGCCTTTTCCCATGGGAGGAGAAGTCCACATCAGTTTCCCCATCCACTTCCCTATGTAGTACAGCAACCCTATCACCCCCACAAAATGTAAGGGTTTTTTTGGACAGGACCAGGCCTGTTAGCTGATCCTCTAGTGTTAACCAGCCTTGGGCTTGCTAAATTTGCATCCCAATGCTTCCATGCCTCATTACCAAATGCTCTTAACGTAGTCTTCAGCAGTCCATTATAACAATATTTCCAGAGGTTTGTGGGTGATTAGGGATATGATATATAATGCAGTTGCACTGAATTTGTTGTCCCAGAGTTTTACCTGCTGAGTTTCAAAGGGAGATAATAACACCTGGCCACAGGTCCCCAGTGCTTTGAGCACTCTCGACTACCTGCTCATGAAAATTATCAAGTTGGAAAACAATCCAGCTTGTTTTGTCTGCAACTTTCCAAGCATACAGTTATTTGTACTATTCTTTTCATCAGAAGAGCTCAACACTGAAACTCCTGTGACTCTCCTGAGTTTTGGCCTTTCCTTAACTTCCCCATTTCCCACTAACTTTTGCTGCCATCGCCTCTGTGAGCTTTTTGTTCTTACAAGAGGAAGTCATATTCTTCCAGCTTGAGTGAGAAAAAAATAAACTTGGTTTGTCCTGCAGCTGCTACGAAGCACTGTGTATCTTTGGCTCTTGTGGAATGTTGATTATGCATCAAAGCTGATAGCTTTTAAGCAAGGTGGAGGCAAAGATGAGCTCTATCTCCTCAAGAGTATTTCTGGTGCTCTCGAGACCTCTCCCTGGCACTTATATTAACCTTCCCACCTTGATTAGAAAGTTTTTTAATGGGACTACTTGAAGGTTATGTTTTAGTGGCCAAATTATCAGATTTGTTCCTGAAGGAAAAGACCGTAAGCACTTGTACACCTGCATGCCTTCCAGAAAAGCTGCCTGTTCTTTTGTTTCTTGGTTGGTAAGGTATGATAATATCTCAGACCCATCAATACCAGTTGTGAAACCCTGAAAGGTTTTTTGGGTATGAGTTTTGCGGTTTGCTTGAATAAAAGCCCATATACCTGAGAGACTCTTCTTCCCAGCCTGTTAAGCTAGGGCAATGTATAGTACTGCCTCTCCATAAAATTCTTTCAAATTGAATATTGAAGCTGTATGGTTACCCTGTTGAAATCTCTATTTCTTAAATGTAAATGCACATAAGTAACCTAAATCACTGGCAATCAGTGAAAATCTGAATTAGTCAGATTCTGCCTTTCTTGAAGACCCGCCCCCCCAAATATGGGAGGAGTTTAATAAATGGGCAGTTACATCATTCTTATGGTGCCACTTACCTATACCCTGTGTGCCATCTGGTGCACTGCTACAGAGTGGAATCTTTCTTCTTTAGATGTCTTTACTAAATATAACTATTTAACCAAATAGTTAAGTGAAACAGATATTATAAACCCTTTAAAAAACTGTGATAAGAATCTGTTTCTGGCAATTTTCCTTCAGGACCAGACACGGCAAAGATAACCTAAGTAATCAAACTCTTTTTTGTCATTCAGGTACACAGACTAAGGAACTTTTTGGCTTATATGGTGCAGTGATTCAGTACCAATGTAGGAGTGGTAAGATTTGCAGTGAATGCACATTGGGATACAGTAATTTCAAAGAGAGGGGTATGTTGGAAGGTCTTGGACTATGCTATAACTTTAGCCAAGCACTCTGTGCCTCAAGGAAATGTACCACCAGTGTGCTAAAGGTACCCACTGCCTTGTTTGCTTATAGCTTCACTAATGAAAGCAGCCTACAAGAACATTTTATTGAAATAGCTGCAAATATTTTTCCACCAGGGAGAGGGGAAATGCTCCTTATGAATAAGGGAAAGCAAGAAGGCTTATGTATACCTGCTTGGGCAGTACTCTCATTGTCATTAATTTCTCTAGCACAGAGCTTTCCTGTTAGGTTTCCTACATGCTCCCAGAATCCCAACCAACTGCTTGTGCACCAAATCCACTTTCAGATAAGTTTATTTTAAAAATATCTACTTGGATCCTAAATTTCATGGGTATTGAGAGCTAAAAAAAAAATACTGCTAAAATGGTATGATGTTGCTGAGGAACAAGTGTATAGGGATAATTTATGTGGGTTGTTTTGAGTTTTCTTTCCTTCAGTCTTGTACTTGCCCTGGTGACAGGGGAGTAATTTGTCATCTCTTCTCATGGTAATCCTTAGGCTCCTCTTTCTCTCTTTTGTGTTCTTTGGGAACTAAAATGAGAGCCGAAAGTCATGTTCACCTTCTCCAAGGCAGCCATTGAACTGGAAAAGCCGTTTTCTATCTGAGTTTACTTTTAATGCAATGAAACAAGAGCTCAGGGGAGCCAGCTGCAAAATCCACCAAGCCTTTCCTCCCAGCAGTCTCCAGAAGTTATTCTAGCTGTACCTACAGACCCTTCCTGCAACCTTCCTCCCCCTCACTCCGAAAACTCTTTGAAAGATAAATAAAGGTTAGTACCATTAATTAGCAGCAGACTGCAACAATGTGGATGTTATGTGACCAGTGAGAGCAGTTTGTCCTCTGCAGCGAGGTTACACCATCCACAGTAGCTGAGCTAACTAACCCAGGTCAAGGAGCTGTCGCATGAAAGGAGCATTGTTTGACTGACCTGTTCAGGGGCACACACCAAAAGCATAAAAGAAACTCGCCCCTGAGTCTCCACACTTTTAGCTGAGTACCCCACCCACTGCCAGAGACTGGCAGCACCCTTGAAGGACTCACCCTGACAGTTTACAGAGTAACACTGTTTATTAATGCACACACTGAAACTGGGACAGGTTAAGGGTCAAAGATTGCCATTGATAGTAATTGACTGCAAAAACACAGACAAGCTCTAATCACCAACAAAAAGTAACTCAAGATAACCATTTAGTAGACATTGAATACAGTTCTTACCCAAGACATATCTCTATGGGGGAAAAGATAGGTTCAGCCCATTCGACTGATCCCAGAAGTTACAATGGAGTCTTCCCTAACTTCTCCCTATTCTTAACGTAGTTTTATACTATTTCTTTACATTTGGGTGGAGCTTGAGTGAGTCTAGTCACACATACCTTTGTTGCTGTTTGGTGTAAAATTCTCTTACTTTGCTCTTAAAGATATAGCCAATAAAATAATGGAGTGCATGCCCAGTGAGGGGTGGTCATACCTTGAGTTGGATAACTTTGGGATGGAGGTGTGTGTTAGTGTTCCAATTAGATTATAATGAGCCAAGTTCATCCAAGGAGAGTGATTTCACCAGAGTTGCGGGTTCAGCAGCAAGGCATCTTCTCCTATCTCCCTTGCCTGGCAGCTGCTATGTGGTTTATCAGCTACTTGGTACCATCAAGTTCTCATTCCTGCAATGTTTTCAACAGAGCCTGGCAGGTGTGTCTCCACTCCATTCCACTCCACACCCATTTCATCCCCCTTAACATATGCTTAAGGTTGCAGACTGTGTGTGTGGGGAGTCATTGTGGAAGAGGTTTTGAGCATGCCAGCTGCATTCCAGCCAGGGTGTAGGAACTGCATTTCGTCCTATAATTTCTCTACTTTTGAAGTTTCTGTTAAAATATGAATATAACTTCCCATTTTTTTTTCTCTGATTTTATTCCCAATCATCTCCCCACCTAGGGATACTCAGGTTCTTAAGGAAGAGTTCAGCCCCTAGGTTCTGTGAGTTGGTTTAATTCAGCTCAAGCTGTTTGTCTTTGGAGAGGGACCCCAAACAAAGGAACCTCTGGGCCTTTATACTGTCTGTGCTCCCAATCTTCACGTGCTCTTTTCGTGCCCTGCACATGCCTCTTGGCCCAATGAAGATTTATGGTCTGGCGTCTTCTAACACCTCATTGGATTCTTTCTCCATGTCCACATGGGAAGGCCATTAACTGTTCTTATCTTCCAGCTTGGGCCAGGCTTGAGGCCCTCCAGGGTCTCAACCCTTATCTGGAGATATCCGTCTTTCTCTGTTTATGCTCCTGCTCAGCTGTTCATCCTAACAAACGGAATTCTTTTAAAGTTCATCTATGCTAAGTTTTGATCAGGGCCCACTCATGCTAAGCTGTAAGCAAGTTACGATCAAACTGCAACCTAACCTAACTCAGTACCTAACTGTAACCTTAAACTAACTTAAATAAGTGAATTTATTTTAATCTCCAGCGCTGTTACAGCATGAGAGTCTGTGGCCCACAAAACCCTCCTGTGCATGTAAATCCCCAGGGTGGCCTAGGAAACATTCACAGTGATGTCTGCACATTTTGCTGCTTACACAATAAGCAATTTGGGAGAGAAAGAGAGAAGATTAGAGGAATAGGACTAGGAGCTAACAAGAGGCTTGGGAAGGGGGTCTAAACAAACTTCAGGTTACTTAGTTAACACTTGGACCATTTTTTTGAAATAATGAGAAAAATTGAAAACTATAAATGGGAATAGCAACACTAAGTGCATTTGGAATTTCAAATTTTTTTAATCTCTAATAATATTTCTAATAATGATATAAGCAAACTTGGTTTGAAACCTGCTGCAAACACCATGTTTAATGGTTGGACTCAATGATCTTAAGGGTCTTTTCCAGCCTCAATGATTCTATGGCTCTGGGCTAATATCCATACATTAGCCCTGCCCTCCCTTTGCTCCCTGTCCCAGTCAGTTCCCAAACATCAGAACTGGTACTCCTGCAAATCATAGTGTAGGAAGCAGTTTCAGGGATGCATACTTACAAAAGCATGGCAGGGGCTGCAGAGGAAAGCCCACCCTTAATTAACAGTTTGATTAACCCTGCCAATTAGACATTGCCAAAAAGAATATGTCTCCCCTTCTCAGCTGAAAACCAGCTCTTGTTCTTGCCCTGCTCCTGAGCATCAACAGTGACCCAGTGCAGGGGACTGATCCAGCTGCAAACAAAGCAAGCTCTCTGCTAAGTGTGAGTTTGAGGAAATTAATCTGAAATCTCTGATTGCTAGATATAGGTAATGGAGTGCAAAAATACTACACAAGAATGCTGAGAAACACCAAAAGCTTTTCCCTCTTGTCGTAGCTTATCTCAAAGTGGAAAGAGCTTGATCATGGGGGCACTTTCTTATTGTTACCAACTCCCTTTTAAACACACAAAGTAATTAAATACTAGTCACTTACTGTATCTATACAGATATACCACTGAGAGTGTACACTTTACTTCAATTTACTTCAATTAATGAGCTGTTCCCTGGGCAATTCCATGACAAGTGCTACCATTCTGGTCTCTAAAACCTCATTTTTTCCCTAAGTGTTTCCTTATGCTCCAGACCAGAACTTCCATACAAGTTTTCTCGAGTTCTGTTTGTGAGAAGGCCCACAAATAAAAAAAGGAGCAAAGACACAGAAAGGAGACCCAAATCAGTAATATCTGCATCCCATGTGAGGCAGAGATCTCCTAAGTGTGGCTAAATTCTCTGTTCCCAGCTTAGGTCTAAAAAGTTTCATGTGCTCACCACCTTCTCCAACTTGCATCCACTGGCAGCTGGAGTTGTTAATTTAGTCTTGTAGGCACAAATGGCAATTGATTAAGGAAAAAGAGTGAAGGATGATTACTTCTGCTGCCCTGATTTTTGGTCTTCAGCAGTTACACAAACAACAGAGTCAGGAGAGCTGAAAAGGCATCTCCAGCACAGCCACTGAAAGGGGAAGGAACTGTGGACAGGCTAAAGAGTCTTCTCGAGTGGGTTTCTCACAGTCATCAGATCTGCATTAGGAATCCCTGCTTCCTTTATCCTCTTTCACAAGCCAGAGGCCTTCCATTACCTCACTGTCCCAGGCACATCATTGCCACCCATGAGGGGACAGCACTTCCCATTTGGCTAGTAGGAACTGTGGGAGTGAACAGTGAGAATCCTTCCCATGTTAATCAAACCCTTTGTGATCAGGGACACCGTCACCTCCAGGTTTACCTTCTTCCAGCAGCTGTCCATGGCCGTGGACACTGTGCCCTCTGTCCTTTGTCCCCTCTGCCAAGCCAGACGTGCCGTAGGGAGGCACCAAGGGAAGACAGAAGTTATCTGTGTCCAATGCCAGCCCAGGGCTGATGTGTGATCACCATGCCCTTTAGACCATCCAGACCATCAGAGTTAATCAGATCTTACCAATGGCCTAATGCATCTGAAATCTGGCTACAGGCAGATCTATTTACACATTGAAAGTGTGACACTTTAAGGTATCCAGACCAGGGGCATTTACATCTGCTCTTATCACCATAAGCTTCCTTAATAGGCACCCCTAAGACAAAATTTATCTTACTCAAATGAGATTAGAGCAAAATAGGTCAAATGAATTGTGTCCTTATTTCTCCCCAGTGAGCACAAATGGAGTCTAATGTAATTAATTCAGAAATAAATATCTCTGCCGTAGATATTTATGGTTGGAGAAAAAAGGAATCCAACCCATAGATTTAATTCTTCTGCTCCAAAATAATCATCTGTAAGAGGAGTGTCTATGTAGGCTCCTCTTATGATCAAACAACAGGAAAAGGCACTGCTAGAGAGGTACCTAGTGAATGGGCCAGTGTGAGGATAACTCATATTCCAGAAGTGCCAGCTAGGTGTCTAAAATTTGAGAACAAAATTGTATTGAAATGACAAACAACATGTTCTGGTTTAGCCTTTAACTCTGAATCCCGATGACCATTTTATTTCAGAGTAAAACTGTGCTGTCTCCAAAAGAAGAAACCTCCAGTTTCTTTCTGGAAAAGGACAGATAAAATGAATAGAGAAAAAAAAAAATCTGAATTCAAAATGTGGTTTTGTTTTGGTTTTCTTTTTTTTTTTCCCCAGACTGAAAGATCCATATTCCCCTCCTTTTGCAGGCAGAAGGGGCTCTGCTCAGTTGTCCACACATATGCCCTGGAGACGTTTGAGGTTTCACAGAACATCAGAGACTTCCATCAGGACTGGCAAATGTGACAACATACCTAAGGGAAGCCCATGCCCTCACCACCAACAGCTAAGTGACAGGGTTGTACTTAAGGCATCTCATGTTTAGGTAAGGCATTCACACCCAAAATGTATGATACAACTGCTTTAATTCAGACATCTCAGAATTTGACCTTATCTAGTATTTCCTCTTCCAATTCCCTTTGAAACTTCCTGTTCCTCTCCTGGTTTCAGAGGAGTTAAATGATGTGAGGTACTACTTCATCAGTCTTTCATATGGTCAAGGACCAAGGTGATACAGGGATCAGCATGGAGTGGAAATTCACCCCAACTTGTAAGAGATTATTCACTATTGTTTGGATCTCTCTATCTACCAGATCATCTGGTAAAATGCAGACATTGCCTTAGATCATAGAGGATATATATATTTTTTTTTATAAATCAATAGTATAGCACCCACTGACTTTATCGTTGCACCACTGAGTCTTCAAGAGCAAAATAGCTATGCCTTTATATGATTTTGGAGCCATAGCCATTGATCCAAGCCCTTCTAACTCCTTTCTCCAAGAAAGAAATTTTTATGAAGCCAACAGCAAAATGATGGCACTCAGCTCACAGAAGACACTATCATTTCCATTGTGTGGAGTTAAAAATGTCATTTTATCATTTCAATTTCTCCTGTATAGGATCTAAACTGACAATCCAGCATCATGTCTAACCTTTAAATTGTGACAAGCAATCAAATATACTGGTTCTACTATCCTCTACAATCTTCTTCCTTTGGCTGCCCTTTGACTTTGAATCAGAATGAGAGTTAGCAAAACCCTCCTTTCACTTTTTTAAAAAACTTTTATGATTCTTTCTGCTCTGCAGGGGGAAAACTGGATAGTACTCAAGCTAAGCAGCTCACAAACCCATGACTAACAAGTCACTAAAGCAGAATAGAGTACCTAAGAAAATGCTAAAGTTCACTTCTCCTGGCAAGTCCTTACTGGTGACCCCAGAAGTTTTCTTATCCCTTGATTTACACTTACCTTTTCTTCTCACACTTCCCTGGACACTTTTTCTCAACATGCAGAAAAATTTACATCTCATCCATCTTAAAACATTTGTTTCAAATTTGCTTGCCTACTACAACTATTGTCCCTTGCCCTGCCCCTTGGAAAGAACCTTACTCATGATTTTGATTGTATCTTGTTTTAAAGGTGGTTTCCATCTTTTGCACCATTTCCTTAAGCTCTTACTCAGCTTCTCCTCACAGAGGAGCTTGGCCTTTGTGCTACAGGAGTACCTTTCCTGACTTGTTGTCATCTTTTTTTGTGACTTATTCCTCCAAAAAGCACTGTCTTCCTCTGGTTGCAGTGACTGTCTTCCCTTGGATCTTCCTTCAGTCCCCAACAAAACAGCCCATGTCTCTAACTAGCCTTCTATTAATACACACTAACATCTCAGCCTGTTCCTCTGACATCTCCCCATGGATGTGCAGCTTTCACCTATGCTTACCAGAGTGATTGATCACTGCCTTCTTTTATTATTAATTCCTTCAGGTAGTACCCATTTCAGGTCCCTGGCTTGACCATCAACTTCATCTGTAGCTTCTCTGCATCTCCTGACATCCTGAACTTCACCCTGAGCAGCAGTTGCATCAATTTCATGCTCGCAATCTCCGTCCACATGGCTAAATCTCTTTTACAGCTCTCATTATCAGCTTGTCTTACTTGTTGCAACATATTTTTCCTCCAGCATTGGTAAACACATTTTTCGCCTTACCTGTTCAGAGTGCTGCCACTTACCTATTATTTCCCATGTCTTTGCATCTTGTTTCTCTTATCTCACTAAATTTAAGTGATGTGTCAGTTTTCAAAGCCTGTCATGGCCAGGCCCTACTCTGCCTGTCACCTGTCATTCAGCTCTTCGAAGACCACTACTATCTTTGATTGCTCTACTGTTTCCAATATCCTGCTTGCTAAATTCCGAACACATTTGTGATAACTTTCTTCCATTCTCCTACAGGCTGTGGAGATAATGACATAAACATCTACTTTATCTTGCTGTCATTCAAAATATTTTTCCTAATTTTCCTTTACCTAATATCTATAAAAAGCTGTGGAAAAGCTTCTAATTTTTGGCAATCTGGAATTCCCTCCCATCTTGCCAATTAGAACTTGTTTCCTTGAAGGATCCTCTTAATCTCTGTGATGTTATTGATAATCTTTGTCTTAAATTTAAATAGTGACCTTCTGTGGGGAAAGGGACACCTTTTATTCTGTGGCAAGATCTATACATCACAGTCATAAAAATACAATAACAATGTACAACATAAAGTAATAATAACAATGATAATGACAAGAAATCTGTTCCAAATTAAAACTCAACAGAAAAGATTTAGTGGCTTTAAAAATGTCGTTCACCTCTTGCTTTGGCACATATTTTTTAGCTTCATCCCTAACCACAGCACATTGTTTATGGAGCCATGTCAGCTGTGTTGTATAAGCAAATAGAGAAATAACAACAAAGCATCACTTATAAAAGCTTTATTCTTATTTTATCACATGACTGGGACAAGTAAATGTGAAGGCATAGTCTAAAATTAAGTTGCAAATCGTCCTATTGATGACTGGGTGGCATTGCCCTCTCACTGCCTGAGCCATCTGCTCTGCTCTCAGCAAACTCTCATCCTCCATCCCCTCCTCCTCTTCAGCTGTATTCCCATGGAAGATAATATGTGTCTGTGGTGACTGACTGGTGTTCCCTCCTACCACCAATCCATTTGTTTTCAGCTAGGTTTCCTTTCCTGAGTTCTCTATGTTAAAATTACCTTTTAACCATGCTGCTTGGTGCCATTTCTTCCTTGTTCAAAGTGACATATGACAAGATATCCTCAGCTCCTTTAGCCTGCCAGCTCTGATAGCATGCTGCCCTGCCTGCCTTTTTGTGCATTGGAAAGAAATTTCCATCAGCAGAAAGAGGAAAATAAGGAGTGCAATGGCCACTGACATCCAATTTTCCTGTGCAGTCGGATTCTGTAATCTGCATGTATAGAACAAGAATGGCATAGAGCCAAGTACTCTTGGCTACTCCAAGGCTCAAGGGAGGATGGGGTGTCCTGGCCACAGCTGGCATTGTGCCAGCTCCCTCCATCCCTGCCAAGATCAAAGTTCTGCCTTGGGATGCACGAGAGTTCAGTAGTCATTGTGAAACCACCCCATCAACGTTACTTTTGGACTGCCTTGAAAATTCGTTTGGGATATTTTGACCTCTTTCCTGGAGTTCCGAGGTCAGAAGGGTAGAAAATAAGCAGATTTTTTGCCCCACATTTCCTTTTCAAGAAAAATGCAGCCACTATTTGGCTCAGATGTTTGATGTTTTACCAAGGAGCACAGGGAGGCAGGGGCCAGCTCACTCTGAGAGAACCCACCCAGGCACTTGTGCAATCTGCTGTGACCTGCTGGCTGCTGTCGGGATACAGGGCCACATGTGGCTCCCATTTCCACTTGAGCACTGCAATTATTGAGGGCATGAAGCTCTAAGTATGGAGAAAAAATTAACTCATTATACTTACAAATTACATTCACAGGTACTTCGTTGGCTGATTAAGCTCTCAGTTCATAATTCTTCAATTGTGGTATCATCCTCCATAATTGAAATACACCTAGTAATAGATGTGTAACTGAATATATATCAAAAAAGTAATGGGTATAGCACAGGAAATTAATCTGTTTAACAAGGAACATATTTTGGTAGTCATCTTGTAGTATTCCAGGCAGAATCAAGAAGTAAAACATTTTCAAAACTCCCTGAAAGGGATATTACAGTATGAGATACCCTTTTGATGGTCTTCTTTTTGTTTATATTTTACATTTAGAAGTCTAAAATCATAGGAGGCCATCTGGTTGTCAGCCCATGGCTGATTTCGTTCCTAATGCATGAACACAATCACACAAGAATCAGCACATTGCAATGCATCCTGAAGGTGTGTAGAGCTGAATAAGATTTACAAAAAAGATCTTTTTTTTAGTTTGAAAATGCCAATTTGTCAAAACCATACTTTTTTATGACAAAGGATTGCTTTCGGTATTTTATTCCAAGTCAAAAAATTTGACATTTGTTTAATATCTTGTTCCAGTATCTTCAAAAAGAAGTGCTCTGCTTTTTCATTTCAGAAATACTTTCCTTCTGAAATGTAATTACAGTGAAAAGTAAGATTTTTTAAATGAAAAAGATCATCATCTAAAAGTAAGAATTTCCACTACTCTAGAGCTATATTTGTAGGTGATGGAGGTTGTTTGTTTGTTTCATTTTGCTCTCTTTGAGGTTCTTGGGTTTTGTCCCAGTTTGGTAGAGGAATCTGAAATATTCCAAAACCAAGAAAATGAGAAAATAACTTCTTGCCCTATATAGCAAGAAAATATCTTCTTGCAGAATTCAAACATGGTGAGTGTTGAGTGATGAACTGCCTCACCTGGTGATCTTCCAGCTTCTCTGTAATTTTACTGGTGGAATTTACACCAGGCCGGTTTCTTGTGAAATCTATTATGGTACCGGCCTATTTTACTTATACACTACATCACAGAGGTTTGATTAATTACCTTGATTTTACTTTTTCTTCTTAAAATCCACATGTGAGGTGGAGTTAAATTTCAACAAAGAACCATCTCAGGCCTGCAAGTCCATTAGACATATTTTGACTGAGGAGTCAGCGTAATGATTCATCATAGAGGCACGCAAAACAGGTATGTTTTGTAGCTCAGATTTTATTTTTTTTTTTGTCAATCCACTTCTGGAGATTTCCAATCCCAGCATTTCTTTTCCTGAAAAACTTCAGGGGAAAAACTGTTCATAAATAAAGGGAGATTAGATATGAGGCCTGTGAAAAAATTGTTCCAAACTAGGCCATCACATATATTAAGAGCACTAAGACAATATAATGAATAATCAAGAATGTGTTTAACATGGTGTGGTTTTCTTCAGTTCATCTGCAAACTCACACTAAGTAACAGAATTTAAAAGCTTGATCTATTTTAAATGTTAATCTGGTGTGGAATTCCTTTACAGAAGAATATAATTATTAGTGCCATTTTGAGCTTTAGGGAATTTTTCTATTTACATACATATTACTGATGTTGAGAAACAACTTTTATATCCAGTTTGTCTTTTCACAATAGTGCATAAGTAGGTAATCCTTCTGTTGAAGAACATATTGTCTTTAGTCATATTAGACTACTTAATTGCAATTATTATTCAATTCAACCTCTAGCAATCATTTATTTTTAAGTCAGTTTACTGGTAGAAGAAAGGTTTTCTCAGTCTCTTTGACATTTTCACTGTTACTGAAATTCAGAATCGTAAGAAGTGATTCTTCTTGAGCTATCTACTGTATTTGCGGTTATTGATCATACATTTCTTTTTCAACAATTGCCTTGATATTAGCATCCAAAAGGGCTTGATTTTCATCAATTACTTTCATACTTTCTCCTGCTTGGGACACTGGATAGTAAGAACTTTGAGTAACTGCATTACTCATTGCATAGTGTCAATTCTTTTTGTCTCTTGTGAAAAAACTACTTGCATAAATCAGATTTTTTGGTTGACAAAGTCCAGATTTACAAACTGTTCAAGTGTATTCTTAGACTTACAATTCAGAAGATTGTGAAATTGGAATTAATCACATGTAGGTCTTCAGGTCAGCTTTTCCATATTTATTTTCTCCACATCCAACTTTCTCTTCTTTCCCACCGCATAATGGACTGTGGTAGTTTTTTATCTTCAGCACTGGCCTGTCTCATGTCCCTTGGAATGATACCAGGTAGTCAACCTCCTTTCCTTTGGGGAAGAGGGCCCGTACTGCTATGATGAAATTGAGCCTGGGGAAAGGAGGAAAACATTACTTTTTCTCCTAGTATCTAAGAGAGCAAAATTGTGGGCTTTTAGCAATAACAGCATCATTTCTTCCATACTAAACCAGATGAAACTAAAATTCCTTTAGAAGGTGTTTACCTTTTTAGCACCACTATTTGAACTTTACTGATGTTTCAGATTCAGCTGGTGAGCATATCAAACCATTTTCCACACAGATTCCCTATGCACTTGTATGTCTTTCTGAGAGTTAGGTAAGGAACAATGCTTGCTGCAAGACTTCACCAATCCAAACTACAAAAACACTACCATAAAATGGTGATGAGTATAATGGCAAACACACTTAGAAAATACCAGGCTTTTGACTGCATGTACAACATTTCATGTCGGTATTTTGATGCAGTCTTCAACTCTCTGGTGAGAAGATGCAGTTTTCCAGGTGTCAAAGCCTTCCCCCTCTTTGCAGAGTCTTTCAAATATGATAAAGTCTTCTATTGCTCATGTTCTCTCAAATAGACTTCAACTCATCTGCGTTGCTGTTCCTTCACCTACTTTAACCCTTCCACTAAGCACAGAGGTTTGGGAGACATATGTGGTGAAGACAGAGGCAAAGGAGGTGTTGAACACATCAGCCTTGGCTGAAACTGAAGCTGAGATGGCAATGAACTTGCACGGGGATTGCACAAAGAACAGCTTTGATACCAAGTCAGTGGAGATGGATGTCATCTTGGATAAGTCGTGTGGCAGTGCTAGGATTTCTTAGTTGAAAAGCATTGTAAAACCTGTGGTGAGCAAAACAAAAGATTACTTTTCCTTAATCCCTCCCTTTGAAAAGGCCAAATGGCATTACACAGAGCTTAAACGAACGTGTTCAAACTAAGGCACTTTCTTCTTGTGAAAACTGTTGGCCTAAAAAATTCAAGTTCGGCAAAGAACTGAAAATAACAGGAGTCATCATCTGTGACATGAAGACTTTATTTGCATCTTAATACAGAAGTGTCTGTCAGCTTGATGGTGTTTAATAATAATGATGTCCTTTTATTTTTAGCTGCTACTTTTGAAACATCTCTTTAAAAGCCAGTAGAGAAAATTACTTATACCTGCAGGCTCAAAAATATCTCCATTACAATCTGTTGGCAACCCCCCACCCAGACCCCCACCCAATTTCAACAATTTGCAATTGATATTTTCATTGCCAGGATAATGCCTTGTTTATTAGCAAAGGCTACTCAGTGAAAAAATAATTTTTCTGCTTGTACTTCTACGGCACACTGAGCAATGCCAGGAATAAATGATTGCTCAACTGTCATGTTTTATCATATAGAAATGCTGTCCATTTCATAGTGGATAAATTTAATGGACAGATCACATCTTTGTGTAATTTAATCTGTTGGGCTGTTTTTGTGTCGGCCTTACATTTCTTTACAGATTGTAGTGCTTTTAACATTCTGTTCTTTTTGTTTGCTGTTGCTAAGATTCTTTGTATAGAGGAGCTCTCCTGATTGCCCACTACAAAAATAGGTATTATTCTAAATTATTCTTCTTTGTATGTTAAACCTTGGCCATTGCACAAAGGAGAGGAAATGAAAGGAACATTTTTCTTCATTTCCTTTACATTAACCATGGAGCTGAAGGAGCTTCAGCTGTGTGTAAGGCATTTATGAGACAAAAAGGTATGTTGTAGCTAGATGCTTTTGCCAAAGATGGCTTCAATATGAATTGCTCCAACATCTAAAATTATCAGGCTGAGAGGATTGAGATCTTACCCAATTACATACAGTTGTTGCTAGAAAAACTTGATCTTCAAATCTTTTAAAACTGGTTGCCATTAAGTGTTATGTCCACAGTTTTTGTCAAGCATGCCAGGAACTGCAAGTCTGCATTTAAAATAAAATGTTATCAAAATGTTTCAAAGTAATGACTGCAGTTTTAATTCCTTTCAATTAGAAAATTCAGTTTGAAAACCTTGTAAATATTAGCTTGGAAACACTGCTGAAAAAGGAGTCTGAACACTGCCAAGTGTTTGCAATTCTAAAAACAATTTCAGTATTATTTTCTCAATTCCAAAGATCTTATTCTCCCTGCAACCTGTGGCTGACACTGTAGACCTAGAACAGTTTTGCAATAAGATGTTTTCTGCAGATTAACATCTTATTTCCTTTTTAATCTCTTTGGATGACAATCATTCATATATACTTCTAATACTGAACAGGGAGCACTCTCTGGAGACAGGCTTTAGCACAGGGCCCTTCAGAATTCATTTTTTTGATTTTTATGGAGTCAGGGTGGCAAATAATGGCTTTTACTGAGAGGGTATTTTTCAGAAGCGTTCAGCACCTACCATAACCCAGGGAGGTGCCTGTGTAATTGACTTGGTATTAAAAAGAGAGGAATGAGAGCAGTGACAAGCTATTCACCTTTGGAAATGTAGTTCAACAGAGGTGCTACTACCCAGTGCATATACACACAAAGATGCAAACTGCAGAGCTTGAAACTTGATTTCACTTCTTTTTACCCTATCCACCTACATGGTACCTGGTGTAAGTGCATACCTTGTTTTTAAATCAAATGTTAGCATTTCCAGTTTAAGGTTAATTGAACGCCCAGTCCAAGGCACACTACGTGATTTTTTTTCTGGTTTAATTTCTTATGGTTTAGTGTTGTGGACAGCAGGAACATTGGCCAAGTGAGCCCCCTCTGTTTATATGTCTTGTAATTAGTTTAATGAGAAGCTATTGCTGTGATTCATTCCTCTTTTGCTCTAAGGCTCTTGCCTTTAAAAACCTGGTGGAAAAAAAAAAAAAAAAAAAAAAAAAAAGAGGCAAGGATCTAATAAGAGAAAAATTGAACTCTCCTCCTTTCTTTTTCTCCATGCTCATAATCTTAGCAGGTTCTAAGTGTCTTTTAACCCTCTGCTCCTACTGGATTGCCAGATCCCCAGCAACATACCTGGGAGAGGGGTGCCTGTCTCTGGTAAGTTGTTCATCCTTAGGGGGATTTCTCTGGAAGGACAGCTTCCAGACATGATGCCCTGTGAGCAGGACAGCAGGCCTTTTCTCCATGTGTTTTTCTGGTTTTAATAGTGGACCTTGTTTGTCAGGCTGCCTGGCACATGTGGCTGCACAGACAGGCATTTTGGTGCAGCTGAATTCTTCCTGAGTGAGCCAGCACCAGGCTTATGTGCTGTTTATTGAAAGGCAACCTAAAAACTGGACTTCCAAGTGACATCTCCTCTCCATCAACAACACCACGTGATAGCTAAACCAGTCAGAAACCCCTAATGCTCTAAATAATAACCTGCGTGAAGGAAAAGCAAACTTACCCACTCCAGAACAAGGGTGGCTTTGATCCCACAAGCAGGCACATGAAAATCCTCCTTTTCACAGAAATATTATGGAGATCTCTTTGAAAAAAAATTTAAAACTCTTTACATTGCAATCAGTGCTTCAAATGGGATTTAAGGAAACACTGGCATTTATGGGGATAGGTTTGGGGGGAGGCATAGGAAATGGGTTTGTCCTCTTCACTCTGTGACCACACAAGGGCCAATAAACTTCTTTGGAGTGCTGAGATGATGTGTCAGCAATGGCAAGCCAAGTCCTACGACAGCTTCCAGTTGATGATGTGTTGCACATTTCCACAACAGGATCTCAATTTAAATGACTACATTACTTAGGTGAATATGAGATTATTTCATAAGTAAGAATGCAAATATTCCAGCCAGTACTGGAGTTGCCTTCCTACTCTCCTTTCCTTTGTGGCAAAGCATTTTTCTGACAGGAGCATTTTCCGAAACAATTACTTTGTCCCTGCACCTAGTATCAACAAAGACTCATTTTTGCTTGTTTTCTTGTTCTCGCTTTTTTTAATATGCTTCTCCTCCTTGTCATTGCTCTGGTCTTTTGTTTTGACTTTCTTCTTCCAAAGCTGCAATCATCAATGTGAAGGATGCGTGGTGGGATTGAACAGCAGGTACTGAGGCTCTGAAACACCAGCCATCCTTTCTGGAGGCTATTTTCCCAATATCTCTCCTGTGAGTTGAAGATACACATACTTCTTCTTTCTCCAGGTACACTGCTGGCAAATATTTCAAACAGGACATAGCCTTCAAATCCTTTTGTTCTAAAATTAAAAAGTTATTTCATGGGCCACTTAATAAAGAATACTTATATTTGATTGGATTTTAATGAGAGAAAAGGGCATTAGGAAGTTTGTTCCTAGGGGTGCTGTAGAAAAATAAATGACTGATGTGAGCTATATTTCCCCTCCAATTAGTGCTCCTGATGGGTGAGTGGTGTAAATGCAGTGAGAAATGCAAAGACTTCAGGAGCTCAGTATGAATTCAACACTACTGTTCGAGCAAGCATCTGGCAGAGCACTGTATAATTGAACCATCCTCCAGTCCTGCAACATACTAAGCAAGGTATGAAAAGATCTAAATGACACCGAAGTGTCACTGACATAGCATTTATACTATTTCTGAAGAGTAGAAATGTAGCAAATCTTCCTAAGGACACCCTTGAATGGCTGTTCCCCAGCCCTCAGTACTGCCACATTTTGGACTCTTTTCTCAGAAAGCCCTCTTGCAGGTCACAGAACCCCAACAGGACAATCTGGTTTTTATTGACACTGAAGAAGAAATTGCTGGATGATGGTGACCAGGAAAGGACAGGTTAGCTTTCTGGTGCCTTTTGGTACACTCCTTGGTATCCTCCACAGCTGCTCCTGCAGAATGGCACAGCTCTTCAGTGGCACTTGTAATATGTGCCAGATCCCTATGAGTGTCCTGGACACCCTGAAGTATCTTTTCTTTTGTGTTGAAATTACTAAACAGAAGTTTGCCTTCAAAGAGGTCTTTTTCCCCCTTCTTGTATATGAAATACAATACATGACAATATAAACATAAATTAGCAGAAGGTTTCAGTTCTGCTACATCTTCCCTTCCTTGCCCTAGAAGAAATATTCTTAAAGCCTGTTCTGATGTTCTTTTAGGTGCTAAAATAAACAAATAGTGATGGAGCACAGGAACTACTGTTGCAGCACTCAAGAGAGAGTATCATAGGCCAGCCCAAACTTTGTCTTCCACTCTAGAAAGAAAAAGAAGGAATACCCATGAAATACTGTGGTTGCAAATTGTAGTCCAAGCTTTCAACCTTCAAGGCCGTCACGATACTCTTCATTGGCCTCTGTGTTGCTATGAATAAAATTAGTATTTTTAAATTATCAAAAGCCTTCCTTATGTTCATTTTTAACTCTCCCTGCTGAAGAGCAAAACTGAAATGAACAATTATAGTGTGTTGGCATTGCTGTACCTTGGGAGCCTCAAGCCTCAGGGGGGCTCAAATCTCAGACCTCTGCTGAATCTCACTGTCAGGAGCTGAATGGGGGCAACCATATCTAAGGAGAGATTCCGACACAAAGTACCTGTGACTGCTGCCCCAGACACTGAGCACACCTGTGCTAGGGGATGCCTTTTGCTTAGGACCTTGGTGTGTACCCGAAATACCAGGAAGTTTTTTCTTTAAGTAAATACCTACATTATCAGTTTCCTCCACAGCAGGAGCCCCAGAAGGCCTCGGAAGGGAGGGCTTATTTATCCATTTTAGACATACATTTGGTGGACCACAAAAGCATTGTGCCTGACTTTTGTCTGTGCAAACAACACTGGCTCTTGCTGTAAGTGTGCTTCACTGCACAGCTGAATTTTACAGACAGGGTAAGTGCCTAAATCTTACAGTGATCCTTAAATTATGTCTGCAAACAAGCCTCAGTATCACTGGAACCTGAAAGAGAAAAAGCAATGTTTTGGTTTTACAGAGGGAACATGAGGACTCAGGGCTGAAAAGCATATTTGAGTTGTCAGCAGCTTAGACAAAGCAAGCTGAATCTCATTTGTGAAAACAGAAGTCAGCAAACACCTACCATTTACTAACTTTAAACAAAAGCAGAAGTAGCTCAAACCATCCTCAGGATCTATCTCTGTTTCAGGCAAAGTTTCCCAACAATATGCAGGAGTCTGAAGGATTGTATCCAGCTTTTCTGGATCTGAGCCCCATATTTTCAAACAGTCTGAATGTCTGTTAGAAAAACCAGCAATGTTTTTTTGTGATGCTCATATTCCTGCACACACCAGCATCAACACTTGGCCTTGGAGTCTGAGCTTACACCTTGCTTCTGCTATATAAAAAAAGTATGCTAAAATATGAATGCAAATTATACAACAACAGAACAATCTATAAGCAGGCTGCAGCATTCACAGACTCCAATGAGTAGAGGATAATTGCAGGACACCGGCTGCTACCAGGTTAAAAAGCAGATTTCTTCATTATTTTCTTTTTAAACCATGTCTCCTGTTTATAGAGCTCTCCACTTTGGAGATTTTATATTCCTTTCAAGAATATAAAATAATTATACCTGTCAGTTTCTGTTTGATTTACTTGCAAAATTTTAGACACTTGTCTTTTTTATCATTTTAAATCCCAAAAATAAGAGTAATCAGTCATTTCCAGTGCTATGTAAGAAATAATTTTGTCATGTTGTTCCCCACTACTACACTGGTGCAGTGTTTCATTAGATTGACATAGCACATCATGTTGAAAATTATATAAAAATGATAATGGCAACTCTTGATTTCTTTTAAATCTCTGAATCTGAAGAGACCCTGGAGAACAGTAGAGATCCTTTTATAATTCTATCAAGCTGAATTGAGGGCAATTTCTGTCAATAGAAACGAGTTATTTGTATTAAAACCAGTTAGAACAAAATTTGGCTAGGTGTCCAACAGGGAGAAAGTCTGCTGTGTTTCTGCAGTTATTTGTTTATTCCCATTTATTGTTATGTTTACAGTAGCATGACTACCAGAAAAATGGACAAAGGCTCTAGGTCTGCAAGGAAGGCACTGCTCATCTGTTTTAGTGAGATATCCCAGAGACATGGGATGCTGTTTGGAGCAGGGAGTAGCAGGGGCACCTGAAATCCGAATTCCCCGCTCTAATGCAAGACACCCAACTGAGGGTACTACACCCCACACTTTGATGCTGTCCACGATGAATTGTAGGCATCTCCAAGAATCATTTGGACTTTAGAAGGAAATCAATGACTCTGGGAAAATATCTACCACATTCTCTGTCTACAGAGAGATTAGGAGAAACGTGATTCAGATCCTTGAGTTTGATGCAATAGAACTGAGCCTACATTGTTTTCCCTACATTCAATGTTTTAACTAAATAACTTGTGGCATCAGTATGTTACACTGTGCTAAAAATATATGTAGTCCATAAAAAGGAATCTCTTAAGCAGTAATGAGATTTTTAAGTTTTGTTATATATAACGAGAAAAACACAGTACTTCTAATTTTAAACTGTTGAACAGGGAAGATTAAGGCACGAAAAAATCAAGCAAAAAAACCAGCATGAAAGTAGCAATGAGAGAAATCTGTGCAGTATTTTTCCACAACAGTCTCCAATGTTTTGGGAACAAAATAACAGCTGTCTTTGCATCCCCATGTGCACATCTTAAACAGAGCAACTGAGGATTTAGAGAGAGGGATAAGATTTCATGGGTCACAGTTGCTGGATTTTGGCTATCCAGAAGTAGGGAGACTTGAGGAAAAATTTGAAATGGGAGGAAGAAACTTTCAGTGTGCCGAGAAATATATATATATATTTTTTTT
>VZRO01003873.1:3901533-3967919 GCA_013397915.1 Daphoenositta chrysoptera
TTTTTTTTTTTTTTTTTGATATATACATATATATATGTGCATACATGCATATTTTAGAAAACAATTTTAAAATGGAGAAATGCCAACAGTCATTAAATGGAGTACACCAGAGGCACAAGAGGATGGAGGAAAATGGAATATGTCTAATCTAGGTGCTAATTAGACTACCATTTTCTTAGTTAATTGCCCAGACTTCTTCATTTTTAAACGTCATTTGACATTTAGACATCTCTTTTTGGGCATAAGCAGAATACTCCTCAACATACTAGTGCTAAGAAGCTACACAATTGTGTCTCTGATGAGGACACACACATACTCCTACACATATTCCACACATATTCCTACACATATTCCACCTTCTGGACTGAAATCATTTAGTGCCTTCAGAGTGCAGCTATGAAGAGTGCAGCAGCTTCTTTGCTCTAGAAGAAGCCAGACTTCTCTTTCTTTCTTTCTGCTAATGTACCTGATCACCTCTTGGTCAATACACCTTCTGAGGCTATGCTGGACTTGGGTTCATTTCCCCTCTCCATTTGAAATTATCTGAACGTCCTTCAAATATGAGGCAGTATTTGGTGGGTGCTGCTTGTCCTGTGTGTGCTCAGAATGATTATCCCTCATTTCTGGGCTGAGGAGGAGGAGGAAAGGAAAGAAAGTCCTTTAGGGCCACCAAGACGTGCAAGACAACTGTGTGGTGGGGGTTCAGCTGTGAATTTCAGCACTTTAAATAATGATATTTAGAAACTCACTCTTGTGCTTTGTGAAGCTGTGAATTCAGCTTTAAAAAACTCCAAAAGAGACACGCATCTCTTTCCATCAGGAACATTAGCACATCTGATCCTGAGAGGCAATAGGGGCATTACTCCCGCAGCATCTCTTGCCAGCTTAGTGTCCTCTCTGCACGGCTCCTGAGCACCCCACAGGCATCCCATAACCCTCACCCAGGTGTGTGGATACCACTATGCCTGCCTTAATAGTTGCCAAGGGAAATCTCAGAGTTGTGATGCTAAATGTCTTTTAAAGAGATAGCTTTTACTGGTAACAAGCTTTTACTTCCCTTTTATTTTAAGGGATAGATTTCCCTACCAGCTATCACATAGTTGAAAATGAAAATATCGTAAGATAAAGTGAGGGTTGGAGACATCAGGGGAAGACCATAGGGTAATATAATTATATTTTCTTTGCACTGTACATTTCTGTACCAAAGAAGAATACTAAAATAAGGCAGAGCAACCTTGCTCAGCTCCAGGTAGGATTTCATCCCATGCTGCACTGGAGAGCCCAGGACAATAGTGGCATCATTTCATGCCCTACCACAGCACTGGTTTTCATTACAACTTTACAGATGTGTATGCATTCAATATTTGTTTTTATTGCCATCCTTCCTACTACCTTTTAACTACTCTAAATTATAGTGTCATTACTCTTACTGTTGTTACCTTGCACTATTTTCCTACTTCTTTGCCTGGTAAGGCAGGAGGAACAGGAACATTTAAAAGCAGACACACTGGAGAACGTCCCCATTGCTGAGTACTTCATGTGAATTGCTGCATGGAGGAAGCTGTATGCAGTACAAGTGATTTTACTAATCCTACTAAAGATTAAACTAGCCAATGGATTCTTAAATGCTTAAATGCCTATTGAATGATTATTTGCCTCTGTATTGATGTTGAGTGCTCTAGTCACAAAAATTTTATACACGCCGAAGAACACTCAAACTAACTTAATTTTACAACCAGTGACTTTTACTATCTTTTCCTGCCTTGTAGATTACATTTAAGGTACTCAATGCTAATTAAATTGGGTTCTATTAAAAAAAAACAACCAAACAACCCTACAAAAGAGATCAAACCATGAACCAGTCTGGTACAATAATATGATCTGCCAAGAGTACCTTTTGTTATTACATGAATTCTTTAAAAAAGAGTTTGAGTTGGAGATGTTGCTCTGCCCCAGATTTTCCCTTTTGTACATTGATCTTGGTTTGGAGGAAGCAGGGTGGGAGTAAAGAAAAGAAACTTGTCTTCAGCAACATAGGGCCAAGGACTCCACATGGTTGTTTGCACCCAAAAAGGTCTGGCCACCAACAGTACCTCTGCAACACCCTTAGGTTGAAGACAAAATGGATGCTTCAGATAAAGACCTCCTTATCAGCTTCAAATTAAGACAAGTCCCCTTGAAAATCTTCCTGTGTCTCAAATGTTCAGCCTTTTTTGGTCACTGACTGACAGAGCTATCCTCTACCTGGGTGCCAGGAGGATGCATAAGAAAGAGGTCAGATGGCTCACTCTCTGGAGACGCCTTCTCTTCCACTAAGCGTAAGGGCAGGCTATTCTGCCACAGGCAGGGATTTCACATCCCTGTCTGCAAATGAACCCTCTAAAGTCTCGGGGACTGTGCTGCCATTAGTGCAGCCTCATCAGCCTCATCAGTGTCAGCCATGTCCCAGGTGAATGGCAGAGATCTGAGGGACAACCAGCCCTACCTTCCTGCACCCTGGTTTCCCCAGGAAAGGAACTTGGGTACACATCCTAGGCAGAAGTTACAGTGTGGTGCCACTGTCCCTTCAATCCCCCCAGGTCCCATCTCTAGATGACTGGATGCCTCCCAAGTGGCCCTTGTATGGTATTTCCAGATCTGCATGCCAGGTGCTGGGAAAGCCATTCTTAAAGGTAGCTCATGTTGGCAAATGGCACTGCAAGATGTGGGACAAGGGACACTCAAACATACAGCCTGAGATGATTCAGCTCCATTATTATGTCCCTGTTTTCAGAGGGAATATTTAATCATGTCTAAATATAAGAAACAATTGTTTCTTTAACAAAGAGGACAGGTAATGGTTTCCAGTACCTCTAGCTTGCACGTAAAAGTCAGGTGTCTAATTGTAACAGGTTAGATTCAGTGACCAAGCTGAAACACTAATTGTAGTTGTGATTCAGTTCACTTATTTGTTTTTGTGAGATAGGAATTAGAAGAAATGACAAAACAGGCTCAAAAACATCTAAGTGGTGGTATCCTGCCTTTCCCTCGGAGGATATTCTCCTTTAAATTTTGGCCAAACCAGCACAAATATAAAGATAGTTTATTGTTACTAGATAAGATTGAAAGAAAAGGAACACTACACTAAGAAAGTAAAAAGGAAAAAACACCACATTCCTTTCTTCGCCAGCCCCACCCCTCCCCCAGCCCTTATCACTTCAGGGCATACAAAGACCTCCTCAGAGGTTTTCCAGGAGAGAGCAAGGAGAATAACAAAGATGGAATTTCTGGTCAATATTAGGTTTCTTAAAAAGTCTTTCCAAACTCCAGGAAAAGAAAGAGGTTTCGTCTCTGCTTCTGTGTGGTTTCTGAACTGCCACCTCAATATCCTGTCCAGTCAGAGACAGTCCATCGCACTGAGCATCCAAACATGGGGTGTTCTCAATTCCCCCCGCCCCCCATGTCCTTTAAATGGATAACAGAACAGTTTATGGTATTACAGTTCTTTACCACGTTTTTTGCAAAAAGGTTGGTTTAAGTCTCGCGCCCCTCATGGCACCGCCCTCTTCTTTCCGCCGCCGTCTTCCGTTCCACCCCGCCTGACTTACTTTTACTTCTTCCTCCAACTTCAACTCCGTGGTGAACAGCTTCTGTTGAAGGAAAAGCTTTTCGCCTTCGATGCTGCCAGTTGCTTAATAGTTTCTTCAGTCTGAAAAATCTGAAAATCGATTTTTCCCAGGCCTGCAGGGGACCCTGTGGAATGGGGGGAGGGAAAGCCCCTCCAGGATTCTTGGGAGCCGCTCGGTGGTCTGGCCTTGCAGCCCCCCAGTTGCTCTTTGGCTGCTTGCAGCTTTTGGGGGGGGCCCCCGATGTGTGCCAGGGACCCCTTGCCCTGGCATTTGGGGGAGGGGTGTTTGGCCCGGCTCCCCAGGGCTGGGCCTGGAGCTGTCCCACTCCCCCCACCTTCTCCCCGTCGCAGCTGGATCAAAGAGGCCATTCCCTCGCCTCCTGCAGGTTTAAATATGCAAAATCGGAGAAGCGCCATTGGATTAAGAAACTGTCAATTAATTTCAGCTCCAACCCACGACACTAATAAAACAGTCTTGCTAAGGAAATGAGACTGTATTATATACACAGACAATGCAGAGACATATGGAGACAGAGAAACCCATAATGTTTTCCCATTATGGAAAATTTAAGTGGAATTCTTTAAGGACGGGTGTTGACTCATTTCTGGTGTTTTGGCCAAATACATCTCATTAGCCTATGTCAGTTTCTCAAATATTGTTGTAGGCTTGGCAAATGCATCAATGATACTGCCATTTTCCTGTAGGGTTCCTGCATAGGCAATATTTCATGATGAACTCAGTAGAACAGATAATGTAGAGAGTATTCTGGATAAAATTAATTCTCCTATATTATGGGTAAAATCCACTAAAGGACGAGCAATGATGTAGTTCAGAAATCATCACTGCATTAAGATAGTACTCCGTGGTATATAACATAGGGAAGTGGCTAATATGTGTCAGAATTTGTCGTCATTTTAAATATGGTCTGATGCTTAAGGAATAAATCAGCGTAATTTCCCTGATTAGTCACCACTAGAGCTTTGCTGATCTACAACACTAAAGAATTAGATCCACAGTACAGTAATATTAATGCAATTATTGCTATTTATGTGCCTAAATAGTTTTGAATGCATAGTTTGCCAACCAGTTGGAATACATCTTGAACTCTGAGGAAACATGTTACTGCAGCTGGACAGATACAACAGATCCATAATGGCCTCAGAATGTTTAAGGTACCAAGTGATTTTGCTGCTCCACTTGTCAGAGCAAAGAAATTTAGAGTGTCTGTGTTGGACCATGAATTAAATTAAAAAAAAAAAATTAAAAATCAGAAGGAAAGAGAAAAGACAAAGAAATCAGAAACTACTTGTCTGTATGCCAGTAAAGAAACACCTAATGAGAAGAGCTTGTAAAGGCAGTTTGTCCAGTTAACAAATAACAGGAAATGTCAGCTCTGAACCAGACTGTACTCATCGATTTCAGCAACACTTCTAAGAACATACAATAATGCTTCCCATTGCTCTGTATTTCCAGGAACTGGCTGAATAAGATCCCATTTTTGCAGCATCTTTGCTGTGTAAGCAAACAAAAAAGACAGATAAGAATGTATTGTTTTGAAGAAAGTTGTAACTAAGTCGTACTTCCTTCACACACTTTGGCTGATTCCTCACAAAGCTTTTTCTTATTCCCTGCCTATTTCAGAGGGATGGATCTGAGCTCTACCACAAGTAAGACACATACAGTACACTTTGGAAATAATGAGATGAGCATTCAAATTTGCTATTTCAAACATTCTGTATAATTGCTGTTATTAACCCACTTCCTTTGTGGTGCATGACAGCTATGTTCTACCCTGTTGAAAATAATAGAGAAAAGTGTAAGCACTTTAGGAGAACCTCAAAAAAGCTTTTACTTGGTCAAAATCCTTTTTTTTAAAATGTACTCTGTGACATTTCTGCATTATGTTTAGCTGTACAATATACTTTTTCAAGAATATTATATGCACTTAGGATTCACTTTGGGATATTGTTGATTTTAACCTCTTTTTCCTTTTTTTAAATAAAATATTAGTCTTGGTTTTCCAGATATTTGACAAATTAAGATGCACATCAGTATTGAAGCCTGTTTAAAAGGTTTTCAAAGCAAAGTGATCCCCATTTTTATTTCCATGTACCTTTTTACAAGGAAAGCCATATATTTCTTGGCTGTTATTGAAGCCACTATATTCAAAAAAAGATTTAAACATCTTCAGTGTCTCCAGGTTTCAAGCAGTTTCTTAGACTTTAAAGTTCTAGCTTACATGATGAAAGTTGTTATGCTGTCCTATAATTGCAATGAATCCTGTAATTAATTAACTTGGAAATTGCAGCTCTAGAAGAAATATCCAAATGCCACATATTCCAGTTCTATATTTCCTTTGACATTTTGTCAAACAGTATGCTGTTTTCAATCTCACTTAGAAGAATCCAGTCAAACACTGCATGCAGTACTTGCTCTGTTTTTGGAAGAATCCATGGTCCACATCTACCTCTCATTCTGGAAAGAATGGCCTCCATGTGTCCACTCTTCCTTCTTCTGTGCTTCTAAAGTCTTTAGTTGTGAAAACCAAACTCTTCATTTTTGAACTTACTGTTTAACTTACTGTTAACTTACTGTTTTAAACTTACTGTTTAACATAGACTTGCTTCCAAAATCAAGGAAAAACTCCACATTTTTTGGAGGGGAATTTTTGACAAGTCAGCAAAAGAATCCTGTCAAGATGTTTCAGTTTTGCAGAACTAGAGACTACATAGTCTCTAGTGTTAGCAAATTTAAATAGCTGTTTATTCAAACTCATCTACAAAATGTAATAGATCCTCCTCTAGTGGAAACGTGCAACTCTATTATCTCCTGGACTCCAGCAATCTCAGACTCATCTAGATTAGCTACAAATTTGGTTTTTTCCGATTGTCAGTACAACCTTTTTTTCCCAGTATTTTTAGTGTGTGTGTGTGTGTGTGTTTTCTGATGCTGCTATCCAGGTGAGGTTTCCTCTTCCTTCTGCCACTTCTAATTCTGGAACATAAACCTCTTCACAAAAAGCTTTATGAAATGCACAAAAAAATCTAAACAAAAATATTACATTGGCTGCAAATCAATAATCACTGCTATTTTTGCACTGGGAGAACAAAATTGAGAAGGCAGTGGGTTTTAAAGGTAGCATAATCTAAAAAATAACAACTAGAGAAAGAAGAGTTATTCTTCATGACAAGTTAAAGGTTAGTCAGCTCCCAGGAGCTCTCTATGACCTTATTCTTTCAGATCATCTAATATTTTAGCTGATAACTTTGTGGGTGTAAGGTGACCCCTACACTGTGCTTTCTTGGATAAGGCTTTGCTTATGTTACACAGGGTTTTGCAGATAAATCTGACTATAATACTATAAATGTTTCCAAGCCATACATAGTCACACATAGTCCCAGACCTTTAAACTGAGCTCTTTTTTGGAAGTTCAAATTTCCACAGATCCTAAACCCGGTGCCTTGTAGCCAGCCAGCAGCTATTTGCATATTCTCACCATCACCCTTAGGTTATGTTCACATCCAGAGTCCAAATTAATCTGTTGAATGGACCTAGATATTATAAACACAGCATCTTAATGGCAGTCCTTTTACTCTGAAACTACTAGAAAGCTAAAAATGCCTCCACTAGCTTCTTCTCTTCACTGCCTGAGATTGCTCCAGCATTTGAGCTACAGAAATACCCATGCTGTTTAAATACATTGGTATGCTATCCTCTTGCTCTTTAGTTTGCTTCCTTGTGCACTGCTCCCAAGCTGTTGACTTCTCACAGAAAATAGGGGAAAAGCCGTCCCTGGCAGTGGGCAGCCAAGTTCAGGCACCTGACTTAGGAATGCAGCCTTCCTGGTTTCCCTTCAGAGTCTTTGGAGAGGCGTGGAAATCTGAGGAGGACAACTCAAGAGTCTGTTTGATAGTTCTGTTCTGTAGCACTCTCTAGAAGTGCCAGAAATTTTGCATTACCTTTTCAAGGACTTCATTGAAACCTCCTGAATTACCTAACTTGCATGAAAATACCTTTCCAGATTTCCATCAAAAAATACCATCTGGTAGAGACTAAACTTTATTATATAGCATGTCAAGATGGATGGACTTTAGAAGAGAGATGCAAAATTTCAGCATCTGTGAGTATCCAGGAGCTTCGAAGCTGCCTGTTATGAAGAGAGCAATCTACCCAAGCTCTCCTTTCCCACCACCTCAACCATCACCACCCTCACAGCTTCAGTCAGTATGTTCAGCATGACATTGCTTTTTTATCAAGAATTCTCAGCAGTCACATGGTCAAAAAGGCATTTTTCCTTTAGAAACCCCTGTGAATTGGTAGCTTATCTGAATTTCCAGGTCACAAACCAAAAATGTTAATGATCTGAGTATTATTCAAATCAAAGAAGGAAGGAAGATATGAATCTTCAATCAGTTCTGGGTGAAATGCATCAAATTAGTGGTGCATTGGACAAGATCAGATCTGGTTCAGCACTCACTACCAGTTAAAAAAGGCACTTTTACTTCCTAGTCTACTGACACAGAGAAAACACTGGGAAAATACTGCCTTGCTTCTTTAGCCAAGCCGTGGGAAGCTATTGGTCCAAGTGCTGTGCCAGATGGGTAAGTGAGAAGCAAAGGGCAAAAGAACAGCTTGGAGAGGATATGAAGAAGGATATGCAGAGGCAAAGCAAATGAAGGAATGAGACATGTGGGAAGGAGTAAGACATTTCATAAAACTGAGCTGGGAAAAATTAAGACACAGAGAAATGATAAGAGAACATAGAGACTAGAAAAATGGGAGGATATGGAGACTGTACCTGGAAGGTCATTTACCTCCTGCAAAGTCAAGTGCCTCCTGCAAGGGCAAAACCTGAACAAAATCCACTATTTTGGGCTGAGAAAACAGAAGTGCTACAGGCAAAGGACAATACTCATTATTTCTATCCTTGCAGTCAAACTGAGCAGCTGATCACCAAAGCACAGATAATTTTGCATGCCAGAAGACTTAAAGATGCCCAAGCCATCAAGAGAGATTTACAAAGGAAGCTAGACTTGATTCTTACACATGCTTTGCAATGAAGCCTTGGGGATTAGTAGTGCCCTCTCTCATACCAATGCCGCACAGCTGTGCACACATCAGTTCATCCTTCAAAATGTTAACACTTTTTCATTTTAGTGGGAAAATTGGGCTGTTCCCCCTTTCTTGCTGATTTAGCCTGTGTTTGATGCTTGTTAAATCTTTTTTTTTTTGACATTAATTTGATAGTTCTTTCTTAGCCAGCATCTTGTCATAAGCTAAAAACATTTTAAAACTACTTGTGGTTAAATGAACAACATGGATACTGTAAAACCCCCTCTTGTTTAGAATATTTAAAGGGCTGTAATGATCTTGAGACTGAGACGGTTGTTGCAGCTTGAAAAAAGAATAAAAGTGTGTCATTAGGAGCAAGATGCAGATGTAGTGAGATTTTGTTCATCACTTTTTGAGTCATTTTTCACATGTGTCTGTTATGTGGGTGCTCTAGAAGCTGAGAAACAGCCCAGAACAAAACTTCCTCTTCATTGTCACTAGGCTGTGAAGAGGAGTAGGAAGCATTGGGAAATGCAAGCCTTAACGTTATTTCAAGTATGTTTTTCATAAAATAGATTGAGTAGGAGAGATTAAAAGTTCCTACAGAGAACACTGGATGTATGAGTGTAGCAGGAGAAAAAAATTCTGCAACTCTGTCTAGACTACTGTTTATGTAGTCTTGTAAATTAATTTGGTATATCGCCAACTCAGTCTACTTAACACTCACCTTGGAAAATTATGTTGCAGCCATTCCATAAAGCCAAGAGTTTAAATCTTAAGGCTTTGGATGCTTATGACGGGTTGAAAGATCTCACAGAGTCTTTCTCCAAAGCACAGGCTTAATTTAAACTGAGTACTCTGATCCCATCACAATCAGCAGGCCCACAATCAGAGATGTAATTAAGCACATTGTGGAACTGGGACACAACTAGAATTCTCTTATTCAAGCTCCCAAAAACATTTCTTACCAAAAAGAAGTCTACAGTAATGGACATGTACAGGGTGTGACACCGGGAAGACTGAAGTAACCGTGATTTTTCTTGACATGTTTAGAGATCAAAGTCTTTCTGGGTGAATCCTCGCAGTGAATTGTCAGTGGATTTCTGGGCCACATACATGGTGAAATACAGTGCTAAAAGAAAATAAAGAATAAAACATTTCTGCACATTTTGTTTGCGGTAATGAATAAATGTAGAATTTGGTCTCATAGAATATTTTATATGGTAATTGTTACATTTACAGGAGAAGGTTCAGTTTGGGCTCAAAACATTGAGTAGGGAGAGAATTATGGTTTCTCTGGTGCTGCATCTCTCCCACTGTCTCTGCACTGAAGGATTCACTGAAGGTGAATGATATGATTTTACTTTAGCCAAAGTACATATTTTCCTTCACTGTTGAGAGGCTGTTCCTCAACTTAAAGAAAATTGATGTTTTCAAACCTTGCTCTGTGTATTAAAGACTTGAAAGAGAAACAATCTAAGGCTTTACTGAGAGCAAAATAAATCATTTTATCTCCTGAAGTGTGAGGATTCCTGAGGAGAGTGTCCAGCTTAGCCATTAGGTACAGGCACACAGAAAGCAACACAGTGGGTACTGTTTGACATCCCTGTGACTTCTACTCTTTAAGTGCTCAGTGTATTAGTAACAGCGATGTTTTTCTTGATATTTACACACACACAAAGAATGTCCTGACCCATGACAACCTGGTGTGTCAATATTTACAGTTCTACCACGGGACTTCTTGAAAACATTTCTTCTTGTGACCTGACAGCCTGGAAACCCTACTTCTAAGCCTGGAAACCATATTAACTTTTGTTCAGTTTAAGATACTCTTCAGCTTTACTCTGACAGTTGTCTTACTCCTGGTTGAAAAGCACTGCCTGCCACAGATCAAGACAAGTGATTGTTCTCTGCAGCAATGCTCCAGTCATCCTGGAAAATGCACCCACGCCACAGTGCAGGTTTGCTCATTCATCCCCAGAATCACTGGGCACTTTCATTTTGAAAGATTGTGGCTTAGTGTCCTATGAAACAGCCAAAGAATGTAAAATCCCTCAGAGAGTCCAGGATGTTCCTGTGTAGTGCTGACCAGCGCCACTCTGAACCCAGTGCAGGATGACCGGGGAGAGCCTCATCTCCACCCGCAGCTGCTCCCCAACTCTTCCTACCTGTGTGCCGACAGACAGAAAGCAGAATCAAAATGGAGCCCACTCCCTTTTGAGGTGAGTCTTGGCTCTGTATAAAGTTGCACCAGTGGCAAAAGGGATATATTTCTCAGTTTTAGAAGAACTTTATCTTGTTAAGGGAAAAATTGGACTCAATTCCTCTGCAACAGACATATCATGACATCTGCAGGGACCAGGTCAAAGATGTCTGCAGAGGTTATTAAGTTTTTGAAGATATTCTGTAATCTAAAATGGTTTTCCAACAGTATTTATGCAATTCCAAGAAGATGTGTAAGAATTGTAGTTGCCTTTCAAGTCACAAGTTTTTACTTTGCGAATACCTGAAAAACTCTTTACAGGATACAGGATAGACTTCGAATTGTGTTTTACCTAAAGGTCATTATAGACTCTCAAAGAAAACTTTTTATGACAGGCCACATTGCAAGAGCAGCTACTCCATTTCTGCAAACCACAGAGCATACACAGAAAGCTCACATGTTTGGATTAGATGTCCAAGCTGCATTTCAAACTACCTTTCATAATGCCCTCCAGGAATGTATACACTCTGGTAATGATTTTACTGAGAATATATATGTTAACTTTGGTATAATCACTATCTTTTATGCATAAGGCATTTCCCTTTTTTTCCCCCAGGAGTCAGAGAAAGGCCACAGAAAAACTTTATAATATAGACTCACATAATAACCTAGTTTGGAAGGAGCCTTTAAAATAATCTAGTCTGCTCCCTGGCTCAAAGCAGGGAAAATCACAAAGTTAAATCAGGTTGCTCGGTACCTTGTCTAGTAAAGTTTTAAAAACTTCCAAGGCTGCAGATTTCCACAGCCTCCTTGGGTCCCTGCTCTAGTCCTTCATCATTCGCACTGTGAGGGATTTTGTTCTGTGCCCAGCTGGAATGGACATTTCACAGTAAGGAAAACAGCATAAATGTTAGCAGGGAGCTGTTATGTTACCCTCAGTTTACTAACTCTGAACTGCACCAAAGTAAGGCAATGTTGGTTTGAAGGGAAAATGCACATTTCATAACATCAAGCATTGTTTCAGGGCACTGCACATGAAAGACTAAAACTAGACTAAAACATTTAAGATAAAAAAAGAGGTTCTGGGTGATTTTAACAATCATTGTATAGAACTGAATGGAAAATACTTTGCAAACAATATCAAGGTGATAAAGAAGAGATGGGCAAAAATTGTCAGGTAGCTTTCTGGAAATAGCTTTCTGGTAATTTTTCTTAAAAGATATTTCGATCTGTCAGATCACATAATGAAAAAGACAAAAGGCAAGAATTGATATTTTAAACTAGAGCAGTCTTATCTTCCATTTCTTGACTCCTGAGTAGTTTTTGGAAAGGAGGCATTCAGATAGAATTATTAATGCAATATTTCAATGAACTGTACATGTGGGAGCCATTAGGAAACAGTCCTGCAACCACCCTGTATTTTCTTTATTGGAGTGTTATGGTGGTGCATTGTAGAGGATACACAGGGAAAACCTTTGCAGTGGAATTGATGGATTACGATGCCAAGGCTTGACTTTGCAGCACCATACAAGATCCTTCATGATTTATGTTAATCCCTCTGTCTCAGAAAGGCAAACAATGAAGTTCAGTCTATTTGTCATATCCCATCACTTGCAGTAGCAAAACTGTCCTGCGGGAGAGTAGAAATCACACAGGACCTAACAACAGAAGGATGATGTTAATTTCTATCCCCTCAGTAGTCTGCAATTCTTCATTTTCTCTGGGAGGTATGAATGAAGTCCAGGCATCCCAAAATGACCAGTGATGTTCAGTGTCTTTTGTGGTAACATCAGGCTGGGAAGAGCAAGGGGCAAGCACAGGCAAAAGGTCATTCTTCAGTATGGCAGTCCTCCTGATCCATTTTCCCCTCATAACAAAGCCTTAGACAACTACTTTGTGCTTAGCCACATGCTGTGGCCTGGGCTCTGACTCCTCACATGGCATCCAAGCAGCAAGGATAAAAACCTGAGCTGTTCCACACAGAAGTCAAGCTTAGATGACTTAGGTGTGATCCTGAGAATTTGCAGTTAAGTTTGACCTGTGCTTTACCAGAAATGGAAATACATCTCTGATGGCCTGAGTTTCAAAATCTGCACACTCCAACACCTTTGAAAACATCTCTTAAGCGTCTCTTAATGAGCCTGAGATTTGTCTCCATGGTATGAGTCACATTAATGGCTTGAGCAATCCAAGAACAACTTGTTTTCCACCTGCTCTAATATTCCCTCCTTCCTCCCCATGGCTCTGTATGGCAAGTACCTACTTCTCAATGTCCTCCTTGTGCCACACAAATGCACTGAAGTCCCTGCTGAGTTAGATAAACAACATGTCAGTTCCTCAGTTTTGCAACTTTATGTTTTAACCAGTGGTACATCTACAGTCCTGGAACTCTCCTCAAGATCTGTTTTTTTCCAAACCCTGACCTATTGGTTTCCAGACTCAGACCTCTTCAGTTGAAAATCTTGGTCCAAGTAAGTGTCAGATTCCCACACCTTTTATTTCTGTTGTTTGCATTCACTTTGAGTTTTGACAATCTAATCACATTGGCAAAGTGCAGTGCATTCAGATCATATCTTAGAATTAAATAAAGGACATCTAGCCAAAAAAAAAAAAAAAAACAAAAAAAAAAAAAAAAAAAAAAAAAAAAAAAAAAAAAAAAAAAACAAAAAACAAAAAAAAAAACAAACAAAAAAACCAAACACCAAAATTGATTATCTTATGATTTTGAAAATATGTACACAACTGCAGCTATTTGGGCTCAATAAAGAACTTTTGTCGTTTGTTTTGTTTTGTTTTTTACTGCCAAATGCTTAAGGAGTTCTCAACTTTCTCCAAGTTATTTGTAACCAGTGCATATTACATACAGCACATTCAGGCAGTGGCTAATGCCTTTACCTCTAACATTTCTGTTCAACAGCAATAAGGGCTTCATCAAAGCCCTAAGTTGCTGTAAGTAAGTGGATAAACAAACTCTATTCTGATCAAAGTGCTGTTTTCAAGTGGTAAAGGGAAAGGAAGTTTCTTACTTTTTTTTTTTCCATTCAAATAACTCGCTCAGGGAAACCAAGGAAGGTAAGGATATTTTTGCTTGCAAATGACTATATTTGTCCATAGTTTCCAAGCCAAGCAAGATGCGTTGAACGCCTTCTGTGGTTTATGTTACTGTCACTTTTGTTTCTACCAGGACTAATTAGGTCCATTGCAAACAACTTTCGAAGTGAAAAGGGAATCACAATGTTCCTTAGTATCTCCAGAGCAGAGCAAAGCACAAAGATGAAGTTGTTCATCTTCATTATAACCAGAAAAATATCCTTTGTTCATAGAGAAGAGAAAATAGATTAAAACGATGGGGTTTTTTATTAACAACTACCTTTTAGATTGTCACACATACTCTGACACTGGCATTCCTGTATAATATCAGGTGACCTATATAATTGATGAAAGGCACCACTTATGCCAAGAAAAAAAAAAAAAGTGAGTTTTTTTGGTCTCATATCTACAGAAATCTTCAACTAATATAGTTCTATACCCACATTAAACTGAGATGCCTTTCCTCAACTGGGCTGCAGCATTAGAGACTGTAGCAGTTTGAAGCATCCCAGGTTGGTTATGACTTGGATGCTTGTTCTGAGAAGCAGATGTGGGGTCTGGTTAGACTCTGTCCAGCCCCACTGACTGCCCCAGGGTGCTCCTCAAACCCTCTGGTTCTTCAAAACTCCAGCTCAGCAGCTACCAGAGCTGAAGTACTTTAAATTCTGGGTGGCTGGCATATGTAAAACCAGTAAAATCTTTACATCTGTTCTCCAGATCACAGGAAAATAAAATTCATGCTATTTGTTCTTTTAATATTTAATATTTAGCCAGTAGATGGCACACGTTCAGAAGAAGAACTAAGCATGGGTCAAACAGTGGTCATGTCATTAGAAGGGGCCATAAACCATCAGAGATCACAAAGTACCCCCAGACTCTTTTGTGGGGCCTTCCACCAGAGGACTGCACATGATCTACGGTGTTGCATCAGACAGTGTAAAACTCCCACCCCCAGGGGAGGCACCTGTACATTCCCACCTGAACCTGAACACACATTAACCAATTAAACTTCTTTTGTGGGCCATATGAGACTTGGGGTACATCTACACAACACAGTTCCACAGAAATATTTGAGCTTGCTCCAAACCCAACAACACTTTAACGTTGTTTCAATGCTAGAAATCTTTATCCCAATTGTGGCCACCATGCTGTTTCCAAAACCTAAGCACCACACTGCATGGTACAGGGCAAAGCTGGTGTCTTAGTGGGGCAAGGAACTACACGGTGATGTTGTGTCCAAAGATTCAGACAACTCATGACAGTTACGTGAAAATGCAGAAGCTTTACACAGATGACTTCCGAAAAGGTACGTAAATGATTCCCATCCTCCAGAACCCACATCCAAATTATCTGCAATGTAATTTCATTCAAGTCAATAGAGACAGTGTTGAAGTCAATGGAGGGTACAACAGAGATTAATTTGTCCCTTAAACCTTTAACAACAGGAAATAACCATCTGGCTCTACATGCCTGCTTTATTAAATTTTTATAAGGCACAGAGTGGCAGTTTTTATAGAAAGACAGATTATTATTGCACACCATCCAAACATCTTTCCTCAAAACTAGGCTTTATTCAGCAGGAGGAGCATATATATTGCTTGTTTCACTTACTGATGTCTCTCTTCTTTCATAAATGAAAATGGTTTATATTATTGTACTTGATGTCAGTGAAGTCTTAGTTCCCACAATCTTTACTGCAAGCAAGTTACATAATGCTTAAAGCCTGCATCTCTATTAAAAATATAAAAATAAATAAATAAATATTCCTTCAAGGATCACATGTCCAGAGTAGTGGACTTAATTTATTGTCTTTCTGTGCCATTGCCTTCTCCATTTTATGGAAATGAAATTAATTTGCCAAGTCTTGACATATGAAGGAGGCATATCTCCTCACAGGGATTTAGCTATGTGGGTTCATCCCAATATTAAGAGAAATTGTATAGCCAGATCCTCACAAAAAAACCCAGGAAATTTACCCTTTTGCAGAAAATGTGAATTTTCACTAGCAACCTATAATGTTGCTAGTTTCACTAGCAACTTAAAGCAATAGTTTTAAGGTCAAGAAAAGTGGTTACATCAAATAAATTCACACCAGTGATGTTCTGTCCCCCTCCAAGAGCAAATGAGGTGTATGCAAAGAGCTTAAAGTAAGCATTTCCTTATGTTAAGCCATGTTTACAGAGTCTCAGAGGAACCCCTTTTCATCTGATTCATATCAGTAGGTACAAAATTGCAGGTGGCTTCATTGCTTCTGAAGAGAAGACCATACTGCCACGTTTGGGATGCCATTTTCCCCCGACCTTCTTTAAAACTGTGTAAAACTTGGTACTTTCCTACCCATTGTGAATATGTCTTGGGCTTTATTTGGTGTAAATTTACATGAGTGTGAGGCCAAAAGCAGAAGTTTAAGACATTTTAAACCTCTTCAAGTGAAATTACAAAGGCTGTTTCTTACAGCTAATACAAATTCTTTTCGTGAGAAAACTGTGGCAGCGCTGGTTTCCTCTGTGTCTTTGTATACAAACCACATTTGAAACCATGATTCAGTAGGCAGGAAACTGAGCCACTGAAATAAAAACCCCAGAAAATACAAACTTTATTAGAAAGGCTAACAATTGCTATTTTCCTTTTAAAGGTCTAACTTTGTAACATGATTATGATGGGATTTACCAGAATTACTTCCATGCATACAGGAAGCAGCCCATTCCCCCTTTTACCATCTGCAGTGTCATGCTGGGTTTTTAATAGAATTCTGTGGGCATGATATAATTGTAAATCTAGTAAGGAGTTTGTATTGCAGTATTTGTCATAATGCAATGTGTAAAGTTTTACTAGTGTCTGTTCAGAAAGCTCTGAGTTACAAGCAGCCAGAAGCCAGAAAAGTGCTAATTAAAGTATACAACAAAATATTAATCAAGAGATCTGGGGGAGGAGAAGGGAAAGAAACTACTTCAATTAGTCACACCATTATGTGGCATCCAGCATAGCCTGAAAGAAAAAGCTAGCTGTACTGATGAAACAGCCAAGGAAAATAGCTAGGAGACCTCTCTGGCAAGGATTGTGAGTGTAGGGACCACAAGTGGATTCTGTAGATCCACATGAGCTTCTGACAAAGACCGTTTGCAGAAGAAAACACTCAGCACTGAGAGCATTGTACATGAGCTGTTCCAAGAGCACTTCCCCACATTTGCTTTCCTCAGCCTCATGTTTGAATAATAATCACAACAGGGAAGTTAAACATGCCATACTACAGAAAACAATGGTTAATTACTCTGTAAACCTCCTTTCACTGCTGGGTAAATCAGCATGCTTCCCTCTGTGGGTCCCCCCAGCACTGCTTAAGGCAACAGTGGAAATGTCCCTGCCCTGCTCTGTACTAGGGCTTGGTCGTCTCAGCCCTTCTGTCCATACTGCTTGTATGAGACTCAAACAGATGCATTGTTGGTTCTTCATCCCTTTTAAAGTTTGATAATGGGAGCCACTCCCTAATAATGTGTATTCCCGGAATTCCTCTTGTGACCCCGTGTAGACCTCCTACACCATGCTATTTGCAACTGATATTTGTCATTTTTCACTGTTTGAGATGCAATGATTTTTTCCCATAGCAGCCCTCACAGAAATGGGGTGATCACTGGGACAAGAGGGTTCAGATGGTATTTTGTTGAAGTGTTTTCTGTCAATCCCATTACGAACATTTGAATTGGGTTGGGGATTTTTATTTTTATCTTTATTGCCCTGAAAATTCTAATTCATACTCATTTTATAACAAAAANGAGGCTCAGATGTGTAAAGTCACTTTTTTAAAAAAAAAAAAAAAAAAAAAAAAAAAAAAAAAAAAAAAAAATCTGCTCTGCAAAGGAGTCAAATTCCTCTATTCTTTCCTTGTGGATTCTGGAAAGTCACTACTTTCTGTTCCCCTATTTGAGAGTAGAGCCAACGCCTGACACTAGGACATCAGCATTTGCCCACGTGAGAGGCTGGTCTATTAATGATTAATGACTCAAAACATTTGCCCATCTGTGGAAGGGGCCAGGTGCTTTGCTGAAGCCGTGTTTGCACCCCTGCAAGGAGAGATGTGAGTTTTTGGGTGTGTAATGGTAAACCTCTGTCTACATAAGCCAGAGGGGGTGAACAATCAAGCCAGGCTTTGAGGCTGATAAGAGGCAGGTTCTGTGAGGTGGGATGGTGCTTTTTGTCATGCCCATTGCCCTCCCTCACACAACTCACTCAATTGTAAAACTTCCTCCCCTCCCCCCACCTCCTCCCCAGGAAAGGTCCTGAGGGTTTCCATCCCTCCTGATGGAGCCTCCTGGCTCGACTGCGCTGATGTGAGAGGCAGCTGTCATGTCTTAGAAGGTGTCATAAACAATCAAAGACCCCCAAAGTGCCCCCAGACTCATTTCTGAGGCCTTCCACCTGAGGACTGAAAGCTCCCCCCAGGGGAGGTACCTGGGCGTTCCCACCGAGCCTGAGTGGATTTGAACCCATCGGACTTTGTGTTTTATGGGTTTCTTCTCCCGCCCCCAATGGACCATCACTTTGACCAAGGGATGTCTAAACTGCAGCAACCGAGTCTCATCCCAAGATCTAGGGGTGGTGATTATGTATTTTTCTACTCTTATCCTTTCTTTCTCTTTCTTTTCCTTATGCACTTTCTTAAGTAACATTTTTATGCTTTCATATTTATATATTACTATAGATAACAGTAAACAAAATGGCTACATACTTGCTTTCCATTACAACCAAATTGTTCTAAAATAAACCCTTCATTGTGTATATGTACAAACACCAATCATCCAGTGTCCTTACACACTAGTCCACCCCAAGGGATCTGTTAACACCACCCTGGGTTATCCTCACCTTCTGGAGTGGGTCGTAACAGCCAGCAGTACTGTAGTTACACCACCAATTTCTTGGGACATTGACCTGCTAACTGGCAGCCAGTTTTAAGGATAGCTGCTGCAATTTTTTATTCAGCAAAATCCTATGGATGGGCACTTATCAAAATAGACAAAGTCAATAAGAGGTCTTGCAAAATTCCCACCAAAATATTAAAGGTTGTAATTGTTTTATTGGAACAACGCAGGGAGCAGGATGCAAGATAAAGCAGTTTCAATTTTTTTTTTTTTTCTGGGGTTGCATACTATGCATTTAATAGACAATCAGGACCTCTGTCACCTCTACTTTTCAGAACGTCTTTCCATCAGACAACATTTTCATTGTTTCAGGTATAGCACTAGAGAATGAAATTCCTATTCCAGCCTTATAGTCTTTTTTCTTCCTACAATAATTTCAGGCTGTACTGAAAGGAGAGAAATCTGCTTAGAAGTTTTCTTGGCTTTTTGCATTATGGAAAGATCGTGTCTGAAGAAGTGAACCCACATGGAATCACAGAATCATCATCTGCATCAGCTGAAGTGTGTGGGTTTGTAATGGTTTCACGGCACACTGTGCCACAGTTCAATCCAGATGATATAACATTTGCCTTGGGTAAGTGTACAAGTCAACAAGGCATTAACTCTCTCATGAGGATTAACATGGCCTCCATATCACTGTCAAAATCACATTTTCCTTCTAATTTTTGCCTTCTGAAAATTTTTTCATCAACATAGTGATCATGACATTGATTATTTGAAAGCCATAAACCACATGAAAAAAATTGCAGAACTAGCATTAAGGAAAAATATGTCTAGAAATGGTTTGGAGTCCTAACAAAGACATGAAATATTGGGAAGGCTCTATCTGAATTCTATCAGGATAGAATTACACAAGTCAGCAGGACCATGACAACATCACTCCATGCCTAGTTAAATTTCAGATACAGAGTTTGACAGCAGAAGAATGACATCTACTTTGCTGGAGGAGCTGTTTCATGCTCGTGTTGCTAGAAAAACAGATTGGAAATTCTCAGATCTTTAGGATAGGAAGAAGTGACTGTTCCCCTGACAACCTAAACAAAAATAGGTCCTTAAGGACCTCAAGGTCTAATTCTGCAATGTGAGCCATGTTCAGTAGAAGTTTAGTTTTGAGGTCTTCAAGGCTACGTTCATAAGCAAATAAACACTTGTCAGTGTCAGTCTCACCAAGGCAGATAATCAGTTTAGGAACAAATACTGGCCTTGCCCTTTATTTTCAAGGGTGCAAGAAAGAGGGTCTGAGCCAAAACATTGTTTCTAAATGCAGTCTGGAGGTGTCTCACGTAAGAGAGGAGAAAGACAGTATCTGTGCAGCCCCTCAGGTTACCATTGCTCTGTCACAACTTTGACGAAACTGAAAGAAACTGAAGACAATACTGAACTTCAACAGATTTGTGCTCAGCATGATTTTATCTGACCCATCCATACTTCAGAAATAATTGCTTTCTCTCCCACTTCCTCACTTTTTATGTTTGTTTTTTTAAATACATCACAATTTTGCCTTTGCATAAAACCCATCCCTCTCTTTAATTGTCTCTCCCCTTAGCCACCCCAAATATTACATATATATACATTTATTTCATTTATAAGGAATTCAAGCACTTCCTGTTGCTCATACCCTTTTCAGCCTGGTGGCTGTAATCTGCTCTTTTCCAGACCTTTAGCTAATGATCTTTATCGGTTTTTACCCTTGAACAAGTTCTCTAAAGGCCTTGTCTTTAGAACAGTTTTTTTCCAGATTTAAGATATAGGCTCTCATTCAGTCCATATTCTTCAGAAATGTCTTTTTGATGTTTTGAGGCTCATCCCTCTGGAGTCTGTGGCATGTCAGAGGGAAGAACTGGGACTGAGCTTGAGCTGTGACAAATTCCTTCACACAATTGCCTGCTGTGGGAACTCTGATAGTTTCCTTCCCTCTGTTAAATCATGGCACAAGGATGGTGCAAGTCAGCTTCTTAAAATTTCTTTAAAACTTTAGTTCCAGTTCTGCAAGCCTGTCCCTGTGAAAGCTTCTATTAATGTCAGATGAGCTGGGAACAAGTCTCACCCACAAACTGCATATCCTGAGCACAGCATCTTGTAACAAAGGCACTGTTAGGGGCTGGTAAGTGCTTTTCACTGTCATTCAGAGCTAAACCTCACAGAACCTTTTCTCACTTTATTATACAATAGCTGGAGGTAAACCAAGTCTTAACTGCATAGAATTTAATGTCACCCACCTTTACTGCTGTAATGTCAATTAGCAGATGTTTTGAAGGTGCCATAGCAGTCAATGTCACCTGTCCCCACATAAACATGAGAAACTGATGAATTTTTTTGTAACTTCATTGCATTAGCATTAGTTTTCACTGACTTATCAAACGTGAAGTGATGCATTTCTGCCACTGCAGATGTCCTACTATAATATGAAAAAAAATCCTGCTCTGTTTTGTTTGGGTTTTTTTGTTGCTTGCTGATTTGGTTGCAGTAGATAAAATTTCTAAAAAAACCAAACTCCATGTAATTATGAGAAAGGCACTGGATGAAAAATATAAGTTTGCTGCTAGATTTTGTCCAGTATCTTGAAATATTCATGAAGTGTGAAGCTCTATGCTTCTTTGATTATTCTAGGACACTTACACAAGCTGGAATTATTAGTAACTGTTGATAAATAACTGGGTCATCAGGTCAAAAACATTTTATTAAAAGATTTTGAACAATGAATGAGGGAAGAAGGAGAAGAAACAGTCAGGATTGTCCCAACATGCAGGATTTGTAGTGCAACTCAAGATCTGTGTGAGGGCACTGGGAGATTAGAAATCCTGGTCAGACCCTCAGACCATAATGGATAACAATTCTCAGGGAAGACCTTCATAAGCAGCTGCCTGATGCTGTGCTGGTGTCCAGAATTACCCCTGATGATCAATACCTCATTGTACTACCTGCTGAATGAGCCCACTGGAAAGCATCGCTCTGCTTTCCGAAATGTTCTAGTAGAAAAAGCACACAGGGAGAAGGCAAAAGGTAACACAGTTTGTCAGATTAGCTCTTGGCTTTGTTTTATTTCTGTAACAGGATTAATCATACTTTGGGTTTTTTTTGTTTTTTAAATTAAATGAATTTCAGACTCTGTGTATGGGTGGGAAAGGGTAATGAAGGACCATTACTTTCTTTTATGTAAGTACCAGAAATTTAGGGGTTGCATGAGTAGAGATAGAAATAGAGAACAGATCTTTTAAAGTATAGTGTAGGGCATGAAGAGCATTTATTTTTATAGTCTCAAAAGACTAATTGGTGCTAAACAAAATTTAAGAATTATGAGTGCTTGCATTTCCTAGGAAAAGGGTTGAAAAGTAGTGTGCAACATCTCTATAATTTATAAGAGGTTATCAATTGTACAATAAACCCAAAATCAGTTCAATCCTCATTACTTTTTCAGTGATTTGAGCTAAAACATTTTGAATTTTGGTCACTTCTGCAGATAAAGACAACTTGAAACAAAGATTTAAAAAGACATTTTCATAAAATTAGGCCAAAGCGTCACCATATATTTTTCTTTCTGGAAAAAAGTGATTGGAAGATATCTTTAAAATGGTATAAGCTAAAGGGTAGTATCAATTAGTAAGGTAGCCCAGATGTAGCTGGGTTGTGGGTTTTCTTGAAGCTTTTTCAGTCTTGATAAAGTTTTACAGTCAGTACAGATGGAGTTTCCGCAGGATTATCTTTCAAAGCATCTGCAGCATTTAAGAGAATCTTGTCTGTGTACACACAAATCATTTATTAGGACACCCGGAGAAAATACAGCTCCCTGGATCCTGGCAGATATCTGACCAGAAGGAAACTTCCCTCTCTAAAGCTGATTCACCTGCAAAGAGAAACATATTTCTACAAATATATTAACTAGAGTAATTTATTCTAATAAAGCCTGTCTTTCCCCATTATTCCTATGAATACAGGGTTATTTATTAGTGAGTAGGGTTCACAACTGTTCTAAGATGTACACATATATTGTTCTGAAGATGTACCTCATAATCTGCCATTGAAAAGCCAGGCTGGGCTGCACTGCTCCTTGGGTTGTACCTCAGAGGAGTCATAAATCCATGCTGCCCCACCAAAAAGACTACATTAATTGCACATCTGTGTCACTGTGTTTTGGAGCTAGAAGGTGACACATTTTGGAATCAGTTAGATTAAATGCTTTCAGATGCAAATCATTGTTAAAAAGGGGAACGCATTCCCACAAATTATTCCAAAGGCCAAATCTTGCATGAAATTGAAAACAGAACTATCAGTTTATGAGATAACAATGACTGCAATTACACAGATGAGGTATTATGTATAACCAGTATTTATGTGACCGAATAACAGTGATCTATTTATATACATTGTGCATATGTATAACATACACAGACTTGAAGAGGACAGTTTTCTTATGAACATATATTTCAGCATCTTTTCTTTGTTCTTCTGAAGCACCTGGTAGTGGATTCTGTAAAACTCCTTGTCAAAACCAGTCAGCTTTTTGGTTTGAGTCCGGATACCAAACCCCCTTTTCTAGCTGCACACAAGACTGTGTAGGACTGTATAATGAAAGTCTGGAAGGAGAATTATACCTGATATGAAAAGAAATCTATCCGGTGAATTTTCTTGGAAAATGGTAAAAGTAAAACATAAATAGCGCTTTTTAATAGAAAATGCTGAAACAAATCTTTGCTGTTGCCTTGGAGTTAGCATTCTGCACTGCACTGTGGGAGCCCTGAAGGCGGAGAATATTTCCCTGCCTGTTTTGAAGGGTTCTATCCCCCTGGACAACACTGTCTTTGACCTTTATCCATGGAGAAAACTGCCAACTCTTTGGGAAGAACTAGAATCTACTTCAGTGAGAACTAAATAATAGAGCATAATGTAAGGTTATCACAGGGTGAAAAATTTCAAGGTTTTGGGTTTATTAATGTAGTAAATAGATAAAAAGCAAAAACTCTGAAATGGAGGATTGTTTTTGTTTCTAGGCTTTCTTCTTCTTCTTCTAGTATGCCATATTTTGCAGTAGTAGGCTTCTGAAAATTATTGGATGAAAAATTCTGCAGCTCCTGTATACGTGACTAAAGCATTTGTCTAACATTGGTAGAAAAGTGACAATATCTTTCATTTTAAGCCTTAATTGGATGATTTACCTTTAAGAAGACCGTGTTATCTTGATAAGGAGGCATTCTGCGGGCATTCTTCTGCACTTCTCTATTGTGTGCTGTGTCTGAGTCACGCTAGTGACCTTACTTCTCTGATAGGACTTAATAAACTATCTTGAAGCAGAGAGTCCTGAAAGTTTCTTTAAAATCGCTCCCCCATTAGGGGGAAAAAGCTAGCTAAGAAACACAGCTACGTCAGGGAGGCAGGAGTTAACACTGCACAACAAGAATTCTCTTGACTGTAACAAGAATACCTTTCAGGCTACAAGGACAAGTAAGTGGACCAACAGAGCAAGACCAGCGCCTTTAAACTCTTTATCAGTGATGCCCATGTTTAAGTAGCACTTGATTGTTGCTGGGAAATACGCATCTTTGCAAATTAAGCTGGTACCCTCCAGGATCAGAATGGAAAGTTTAATGTAAAACTGTGCCCACTGGTACTGACATTAGCTACTGCTAATGATCCCAGCTGCAGCATAACTGGTTGCTCTTCAAGCTTCTACAGATGAAGCATATGGGAGAAGTTTCCTGATTTGAAGCTCTCTGAGGCTGATGTCATGGTTTACTGGCATGGAAATATTCACCATAAGAGATGGACTTGGCTTTAAGCTGCAAGGGAGTTTGGGAATTATGGGTTTTGCATTGTTGGTTCTTCTTATTATACAAAATATTTCCCACGTGTAAGTAGCTCTTCAATGAATAACAACAATAGTTCTGAGCAGAGCTAAATTAAATACAGCATAAATTTAAACACATGTAATCTTTTTAGACATTAGCAAGATGATTTTCCCATTATTGCTAAGTGTGTTTATGAGGGTAACAGCCATTCCAGAAAAAAAAATAAAATTAAAAGTTCCATTTGAATGGATCATTTATTCTCTTTATGGTTTAAACTTTTGTTCTGCAAAGCTTAATTACAAGTGAGTTTCTGTAATGGCGAATTTTTTCCTCCAAAGTCTAGTGCTACAAGGCCCTTACAATTGCAGGGTGCATAGAGATCACAGATACTGCTACTCCAGCATACCTGGAGCCCACAACTTCGTTGAGGCATATTGAGCTTCTTGCTGGGCTGAAGGAGACTTAAAAATACTAGCTTTAACCTAAACACAAGTAAGGAGGATCAATATACTGCTGTGCACGGGAAATAACTCATACTCCATATATATGCCTTGTCCTCACTCTAACTTGCGGCATTGCTTTTGCTTCAATGGCATGCAATGCTGCTCTTGGATTACCATCAAAAACTGCTTGTTAGTTTTCAGAGCAATCTTAAACTTGTTCTCGGTCACACAAACATGTTACTGCAGGTTAGCAAACTGTGCTGGATTAGTTGTCTGTTCACAACAAAACAAATAGAAATTGTTCAACACTCCTCTGCTTTTGGATTTACCCTGCAGTCTGCTCTTAGGATAGTCCCCTAGTTGCTGTCATAAATGCAACTAAATCTACTCAGCATTTACATCAGAAGCCTGTACAAATAGTGAACATTCTCTTAAATTACTTCAAAATATGAACCAATCCATAACTGTATTTCTTCCTTATTTCCTGGAATGAGCCACCACTTCGCAGGAACACGAGGGATTACTCCATGGCAGGTGTAGGATCAGGCTCATCCCTTCCTGATAAGCAGCTAAGCAGGGTGCCTAAGCCAGGAAGCCAGTTCTCAGTCCTAAGGTGTTATAAAAGCAAGACATCTCTGTAAGGTGATTTGAATTCTTATCTGATGATGTCCCTCTCTCTCTGCTGTGACAATGAAGCAACCTGAATAAGCCTGTGGTCCCAGGCTGGGCACCTGAGCTGCATGCAGGTGGGTGCTGTGAAGCAGAGTTTCACCCTGACCAGTTATTTTCAGCTGTCTAAGCAATTGTAAATCATCAGTGGAACTCAGAGCCTGCAGAATTGCTGCTGCACACACACAAAAGGCGACAGCTGCTGACCTAAAGAACAAGTAACAAACATTTGAGAATAGAGAAGGCCATTTTAAACAGGTGATAATGGCAGTGCTAGCAAACGTTTGAAAACTTCAAGTGGCTCAGAGAATGTAAATTATTTTATAAGCTAAGGCATAGGCCACAGACAGGGGCCTGTGAAGGAAAGCTTTTTTGGATTCTCAACAGGGACTCACTACTGACTATCATGGCTGCTGAGTACAAAATGGAAGGTAGATCTAGTCTGTCTGGAGACAAAGGTTAAGCATTTCTAGTTTCTGTATTTGCAAGGTGATTTTATGGAGCATTTAGTATACTAAAACTATATACTGGTGATTAGATCAAGAAGGTCTTTGCCCTTGGGCAGTACTCTTTTGGCCTTGCACTCAAGCTCAGGCTGCAGTTCTTATTTGCGGGTAGAATAAACCTTGGTATTCTCTGCTTAAAATCTAAAGCTTGGGCAAGATTTATCCTAAATGGGCTGGCCTGTGCTTTAAGAATTAAAAAAATATGTGAATGTTACTACTAAATCGGTTTTCTTCCTTTTTAAATTACATTGCATGTGCATTCTTGGATGCAGTACTGTATTTGCCCATTTTTTTCAACAATTAAGATGTTCAGCAAAGTTCTTTTAGATTTAGGGAGTTCGAGTACTTGGAAAATTTAGGGAACTTGTACTCTTTTTCCTCCCAGTTGTCAATCCTTAATATGGTATACATCAGTACATCAGCTGCTTTCAAAGGGACAAGTGGCATGGAGAAATTTCAGCCAGTAAAGGTTTGATTACAGGCACAGATAAAGCAGAAATCCATTGGTTTCATATAAGGAAGAGAGGAAAAAGTAGTGCTATTTGAATAGAAGATTTTTGGAAAATGCTTCACAGAAGCTTAGGAAACTTCACACCAAAGAGCTTTGCATATGGCACACAGAGCTTTGAGGGTATGCCACACAGTCTCTCCAGGAAAAGGGGTAACATGGGGAGGAGTGACTTAAAAGAGCAGAGCACACTTCACTTTGGAGAATTATTATCCACTTCCTTGAATCAGGGGAAGAATATCAAATACCATTACAAATATACACAAAGATACAAGTCTGGGGACTGGTCCTTTTCAAATCTGTGCATAGAGCACTTTCTGCCAAGTGTCTGCTGACCTTTATGAACCCTGACAGCCTTGAGCTACTGTTGATATTAAAGGTAGCAACTGATTGTCAGAAAAATATTTATAATTAAATGCAATTTTAGGTTTTTCATTTTTTCATGGGTATTGTCCTCTGCAGATCACACAATGGATTAGATAGATTTGCACTGCATATTTTTTGCACAACTGGAAAATGAAGAGGTTTCTGAACTGAAAAGACCCCTCTGCACTTGCAGATTTCCCAAATCTTTCAGTGAAGCCTGAGCAAGGTGATTCTCTTCGGGTTTTCTTGAAAACAAAGATTGTGACTCATCTTCCTTGGAAGAGGTTCTGGAACCTGGAAGGAGATGAGAAGGATGATGCCTTTGAAAGCTCTTTCAATTCGATATAGACCTTACTTTCCTGAATGACATATTACAGCTCCATATTCACAGCTGGCTGCTCCAACAAGCTCCTCATCCTTGCATACTATAAACTGTGTGAGATCCCATAGTCTTAAAGAATAATGAGCTCTTCCACCTGCTTTTCACATGTTCAGTCATTCTTCACAGGCAAGTCTCACTCTGAAGGTCTCAAGCCACACACTGCTAGGTGATTGTTCTGAATCTTTAAATGGTTAATCCCATTTCCAATGGCAGTCCAGAAATTCTAGACACTCGGGCTAGGGAAGTGATGGTCTACCAGAAGTACACTGGAAGATTTGAGCAATTTGGATCTCTTCCTAATGATTCAGTTGGTGTCAGGAGGTTCTGAGAATATCAGCAATGGAATGAGAAAGTGGAAGATGAGCTGGCAAATCTGGTGGCATAAAAATAGCTGCCTCATACCAGTTCTGGGAAGTCTGGAAGAAAAAATGCCCCGTGCTATTCTAAGGCATGGATGTCTCAACTTAAAGATTTCAAGATGTTCCTCTCAGGACATCAATAAGGTCCCTCTGGGTCAGATATGAAGAACAAAGAGCTAGTGAAAAACTCAGAACAAGTCCATTTTACAAGTTTTTTACAAAGGACAGTACGTGAACTCTTCACATTATGGTAAATTTTTATTTCTTTTGAGACATTTATATTTCTGAAGGCAATAAACAAGGTTTCTATCTGTATCTTTGAATTTGTGCAATGGTGTAAGACCTTCCCTTTCCACTAAAACATTTTTTGCCCTGAAGCTACACACAACTCTTGTACTAATGTAAAAGAAAGCAAACAAATAGCAAGAACGCACATGCAAAAGACAAAGTATTTCAGTTTTACTGTGCTGTAGTTTTGCTGAGTTTGGACTCTGCCTTTGCCTGCGGTTATTCTGACAAAATCCTTATTATTTGGTTACATCTAATGAAGAAGAAAGGGTATTGCAAGGGAGAAAAAGGAGCTAAGGGGCATAAGGATTCTGAAATATCATTTCAACAAAATCTTAAATCTGTTTTGTTCCACTGTTTCTGAGAAGAAAAACCCACTGCTGTCTCAGGAAGAATGCCTTAGACAGTTTGTATAACCAATTTGGTAGCAGATGAGGGAGAAAAATGAATCTGTATTTCTTGCAGGCTGGGCATGTCCTCTACCTGCTGGGTTACAGGGAAGGCTTAAGCAATCCTCTCCTAGCAATATGGGAAACAGAGAGAGGTTTTTTGTTTGGTGTTTTTTTGGGGTTTTTTTTTGTTGGTGCAGTACAGTGCAGAACAACTAATAGGATGACCAGAATGTACAAATTTGCTTCCTCCTGAGAAAAACTAATAAAACAGTGGTTCAGCGTTCACTTGAAAAATGGAGCACAGATTCATTTGCTACTTACACAAGCAGTCTTGGAGATGCCACAACCACCAGGCTGTTGCCTGTGTAAAATTACCTGTTGTCACACTCTCTGCCTTTTCAGAAGACCTGTGAAAGATGTTGATTTTCTCCCATAACACAGGAAGGGAGCATCTTTGACATCTTAAATGTTCATGTGGAACGGGAACTCCAGCTGTGCTCAGGACAGCTGTGTACATTCATTAAACCAAGGCAAGAAGAGCTATATTTTTGTTGGACTCAAAGACAGATCTTTAAAAACTATGTCACCTAATAATGCTGGTCGACATGAAAATCACTTTCCAGGTGTTTGACTGCTCCTGAGAAAGCCAAAGAGTTCTTGTGGGCTTTCATGCCTACTTTCTTTGATATCCAGTGAAGCGTTTCTAGGAGTGAATCAATACATACTGAAATCGATATCTTCAATAGACATTGTGTCCTTTTTATGCCTGGCTAATATGCAGAAAAAAGTCTGAATTAGTTTTATTCTCTTGCCCAATACTACCCTTCTGATAAGCTTTTCCTACCCTACATATTAAAATCCATTGATTTTCCTTTATGTTTTTATTTGTATTTCCTGCATAAGCATAAACATTTACATTTCAGACATGCAGATGAAAAATTAAAGTGAACAAGCAAATATTGACTTTTCACAGAAACTGCAACTAATCATTAATATTTCCAAATTTGGAGGGTTTTTTAGGTTTTTTGTTTTGTGCTGTTTTGTTTTTATCCATAGGATCTCAAAATAGTTGTGTCTGTTTCTCACAACTGAAGAATGCAAGGGATTATTGACAATTGGCACATACTAAAACTGTAATATTTTCCCACATACTTAAACCTAAAAATGTTTCTTTAGTGTAAGATAAATTCTTAGAGATCCAGAATTCCAAGTACACTAAGAGTTCCTGAACACCTGGAATTTTAAATTAAATCTTCAATCGAAAGCCTGTCCTGAGTGTTAGCAGTATTATTTTGGAAACAAAACCAATCATCTGTACTACATCTTTTCTGTCTTCTGAAGATGAAACATTGGTCCAGTATCATGATTTTTTTAGAAACCAAGTCAGATTTGGGCTCAAAGCACTGCTTCTGAGAGCCTGTGCTGGGAAACAGAAGTGTACATAGCTTATAGCTTTTGGGTGTGATGGACTAAGCCATGCTTTGAGTTGAAAACCTACATGGTCACATAAAATCTCACAAAAATCTTAAAGGAGACCTTGTAAGGGTCATACTACAGTTTAGCTGGACTTCAGAAGGATTCAGCCTCTGGACAGATGTTACTGCAGGAGGCACAGAGAGAAAAATATTTGCCCTCTGTCAACCGTGTCACTGTAAGTCACAACCAGACAACACATCCATCATTCCTCATGTTTCTCATTCTCATATTCTTTTGAGCAGCATAGGAGAAGGAAGGTTGAAGAAACAGTCTCTATCCCCACATACTTCCAACTACAGTTATCTTCTCAGGGAATAACAAGAAAAATTTAGATTAGGATCCTAAATATGATGGACTGTTACAGTCTTGATAAGAACCTATCTGTCAATAGTGGCTGTAACAGGAATAAGAGGAGCCCACTTTCCATCTTCATCCTTTGGCTGACTGCCATGTGCCTTGGGACTCCAGAAGGCAAGGACATGCACCAGAGGAGCACCTGCAGGGAAGGCCCTACTCAGTGAGACCCTCTGCTTCTCTGCACACACCTACCAGGGAAAAAAAGGCCTTGTAGCATATCCACTGATATTCTGATTCATTCAGCTTGGGGGAGCTGCCTAAAAGAAGGTAAAGAAATGAAAAAGATATTTTTGACACAGCCATCCACTACCATTTAATATAAACTAAGGAACAATACATCTAGGGCTATTCACCCTCCAAGTCCAGTTCAGTGCCTTCTACTTTTGCTTCTCTATTGTTCTTCATGACATGTTTTTCTGTGCCCAACACACCTTTTCCACTGAAGAATGGTTATTTTGTTCTCAAGACCTTCTTAAAAACATTCTCTGTATTGATTCCCTCATGAGGCTTGTCACCAGTTCCGGTAGTTTATAACATAAATTAATGGTGTATTTTGATTTATAAAATATTGCACAGAACTTCAAGTCAGGCTAATCGTCGTTTTCTGTTGCTTTGTTCACCAATTTTATAAAAGATTTAGTATGTCTTTAAAAACAATGTAAATGAAATCTTGCTTATATTCTTGTCACTTCTTATCATAGTTCAAATGATAATATGTTTTCTAACCTATCAGATACTGCCAAAACCCTCACAAAATGTTTCTTGCGTCACACGGGGATAAGCTGCTTGATGACGCAATTATGAAAAGAATGAATTGAACGCAAGAGCTCCACAAAAAAGGAGTAGAATTTATTTGTCCTTTTCTTGGGAGAAATAGGTCTCAAGTCCTCTGACGATATAAATTTATTTGATTCCTACCAGCTGAGAATCCACTCCTGAGCTGGAAACTGAAACCATTCCCCAAGACTGAGCACACTTGTTCATCAACCTCTCTCTACAGAGCTGTCAGCTAGAAACATACGGAAAACACACCTTCCCCCACCAAACTCTAGCTTGCTTCTGTTCCCTTTCCAAACTTAAACCACACAAAAGGTTTCCTTTGCAGGTCAGCTCTTGGCCATTTTCCTTCTCAGGCAAAGTTCAGCAAATAAACCCTTGGTTTTGCATTTTTTCTCTGTTATTCCATTATTTTGTTTGGATTAGTGAAATTCAACTGTTACAAACTCCTTCAGGGCTTTTAGGATCCACGTGTTCTGCTCACCACCCTAGTATAAGCCATGGAAATTTTCTCTGCTGGCTAGAAAATGCTTTGGCCCCTGTGACCCCAACTCTGAAGTGAGCCCACACAATTTCCATGGATACATACTCTAAGAATTCATAATCCTGGCAGTCTTCTCTACACTTCTGCACAGTGCAAGAGGGAAAGCTCCACTGGCTCCACTGGCACTCTACCGTGCCAGTCTACTGGCTATCTTGATTTCCTACAGAGTAAGGCTTTTTTTCTTGAACTTCATAAGGTGGATGGGTTTCATTGTGCCTCATATTTTTACTGATTTCTACAGCCAGACTTCTGAGTTAAGCAAGCACTTACAAGGAGAAGGTTATGTTAGCAAAATACAAAATACAAAATCATCTAATTAGACATACAATTATGTTGTATTACCATGTTAGCATGACATAAGGAGTAAGATACCACACATAGTAAAACTGGGAATTAGAGTAAAAAGCAGGGTAACACATGTAATTTCCTGTGCACTGAGTTTTATGTGGTTTCTTCTGGGGGACGATGACTGAAAAGCTGCCTGTGTTAATTTAATTACTCAATTAATTAATTAAATTTCATACTATTCCATGGCTTTTGTATCTCAGTTTCATGTTTGTTCCTCTTCCTCACTTCTTTCTAAAGAGCATTATTGTTCCTTCCCTCTGTTGCTTCCCTTCTCTGCATTCCCCCTTCTGTTCTTTCCCATTTTCACTCAAGCCCCTCTATTTCCTCTTCCTCAGGCTCCTCTCATTATCTTTCCCTCCTCATGCTCTTTTTTATGCTGTTTTCTCTTTTTGTGTGTGTGTGTGTTTAATTTTGACTCTTCCCAGAACTTTTTATTCCTGAGACACTTTCCCCATGTGTCTCTGACCCATAGTGACCTGCACACACTGACATGCCACCATTTTTTGCCCTGGCCCTATGTTCCTCTGAACCCTCAATACCACACTCCATAGCACAGGCAGAGAGCAGGAATGACTAAGAGATGTTGTGCTGGCAGGGGAGGATGTTGAAAGCCAGGGAAGTCAGACAGGGAGAGAAGAGGTAAATCCTTCTGTTAATCTGCAACCACCCTGCACCCCTTTGCAGCTTACTGTCCCTCTCTTGTCATTCTTACCTCTTGAACAAGCCATGTTTTCTCCCTTGAGTTTCACTCACAATGGTCAGTGCAACAATTTCTCTCTCCATTTGCCCTGCAAATGTCCTTCCTGAAGAAGCAATACCTTTCCACAGCAGCAGTCTAGGCTCAGGATTTATTCCAGCTAGTCTTTATGGCTGTACCTTGCTGGCACATCCAGGGTCCAATCAAGCAGTCAAGGGCATTACCATATACTAAAACATACATTGATCCTCTTCATTCTTCATGATATTAGGCAAATGTTCAATATATCACCAATTTTAGATTTAACTGTGGCGGTGGATTCTTATTCTTTTTAGGTTCTGGCCTTTCTTTTGTGTCAGCCCAACTCCAGACCTAAATTTAAGTCTTTTTTGTGCCCATTTTCTGCCCTTTTTTCAGTCTTTTACTTCACCTTGGCTGTACCCTGATGAAAGTTTATTTATTGAGCAGCACCACATGCTGAGGTTTGGCAATCCACTTACTGCTTCCCGGAGCCATCACTCAAGTCAGAATGAAACCTTTGCAGAAAAGTCTTTGCCTCCTCTTTTTTAGTTATCATATGGTTGTACTTCTATTGCTGCTCTTGACATCACCAGATAAGAGACACTGACACCCAGGATTTCTGGCAGCGCCCTCACCTTTAACTCACCACACATCAGCTCAGTGAGCTCCCCCTGAATTCAGTCCCTGTGTCCTTGGCCAATCTGACTCTGGACTAGCTTCCCCTGCCAATGCACAGGGGGACACCCCAGCATTTTACACCCCAGTTTGTTTCCTCCAATGGGTCTGTGTTTGCCACAGTGTCAGCAAACCAGGACCAGCGTTCTAGCAGATGCTCCCAGCGTAGGGATCCTCCTCTGGACTGGCTTCTCACAGCTGCTGGCAGCAGGGAGCAAGTCAGCAGTAGCACCATGACATTTTCCAGGCTCTCTAGACTCTTCTCTCAGAAGTCTCTCCTAGCAGCAGGCACACTTTCTGTCCCTCTGTTTTCCTCCATTAATGAGCTCGGCTGATTAGCCCCCTTGCTGCTTCAGTTTCTCCAAGCCACAGTAACACAAGCACTGCCTCCACACACTTTCTAGAATCCTAAACAGTGATTGCTCTTTCCTCTGTCTTGACCTTTTTCCTGTCCTTCTTCAACTGCCTTTTATCAATAAACCACAACAGGACCTGGCTGCTTTGATTTCAAAGTATGGTAGTAGTCTCTGTGCTTCCAATTAATTCATGCTTAGTGAAGCATTGTACATCCGAAGCCCCAATTGCAGATATCTTTTATCACCTAAAATACAGAATGATGGAGCAGAAAACTTTTTAGTGCTTTGTGCTTTGACTCTCTGGTGAGCCAGTGGGACCCAAAAATGGAATTTAAATTTGTCCAAGGCCGATTGCAGATATACCAGAGAAATTGAAGAGAATGCACTGGAGACGAACAAAACCCCTCCAGCAAATTTAAAAAAAAAAAAAAAAAAAAAAAAAGTTTTGAAACCTTCAGATTTACTTTGTGTAGTTTGAACACAGCTGCATGGGCACTGTCACCATGATTGCTGCTCATGACAGTCCCACTTCTATTCTTGGTATTTTTTACCAACCTGATGAGAGACTTTTGCTGAAGGCCACAAAAAAGCTCTGTCCCACATGACTAAAAGCCTATAACTTCTCTATGTGTCCCCAGGCAGTATTCACAGGTCTTAAGAAACAGAAAGAATGTTGAGCTTCTGGGACGTGATGAGGCATAATCTTGCTTTTCTACCAACATTATTTTTATGACTGAATCGCTGTAGTTAGTAGTGTAGTGCAGATGTTATCTGTTCTTTCAGTACTATGGCTGGATTTTTCTCCTTTTCTAATTGGTTTCTTGTTTGTCTCTCGTAAATTTCATTGTCCGTGTTCCATATCCCACTTACCTAGTATGGCACAGAATATTTTGCTGCCTGTTACTGATTTTGTGGCCTGTTTAGGTGTAACAGGAACAGGAAGGTTCTGTTCCTGGTGGGTCATTGCTGGGAGCAGAAACACAGAAAGGTAGAAAGCAATACTTTGGCCAGAACATTGAAGCCTCTGCTATTCCCACTGCCTATTCACGCCTCAGAAGCACAGAACAAAAATTCCTGAAGTTGCTGGGAGCTCTCATTTGCTACGGCAGTCACAATAAACAAGACTGATTTGACTGGTTAGAGAAAGGGGAGCGAGTTCAACAGTGACTCACATCACGCATTTTGCACTGTACAGAGCAAGAGGGATGAAACCATCCATACAGACAAGGGGAACAAATCAAGAAGCAATGCTATGCAAGAGAAGCCAGGATATCAGAACTAGAAAATGCCTCCCTGAACACAAGCGTATTGTTGTCCTTATTCTTTACATGTCAAAAGTGCTTTAAAATGTTTTAAAACATGTGTGTACGTAACTTCTGAAACCAGTAGTGTGATTATGTATTTTAAAAAGCACAAGTAGATGTAAAAAAACAACAATTCAGAGACAAGTCAACTGCTAGCACATTCTCTGCTTTATGGGGCTTTTCCTCCCCAGGAACATTCGATTTCTGCTGGCTTTAGTTATTTATGATTTAAAATAATGTCTTGGAAATTGAGAAATGGGACCGTGGTTCAGGACAGCCTTAAAAATGTGTTTCAGCAAGTTTCAAACTGTTCTTCTGTATTGACCTGAATGCCCTCAACAAATTATACAAAACTATATTCTGGGATGCTCTCTGGTGTGCAGTGTTTATCTAATGAATCAAACAATTCCTTGGTGCTTGCAGGGACAGCTGTGGGATTTCTGCATCATAAAAATTTTTAATAATGCATAGGTTGTGGAAAAAAATTACAAACAGATACTGAGAAGAGAGACTCAGGACACTGTAGGAAGTCATGAATAGGGGCACCTGGCATGGTCAGGATAGTACAAAATTATAAATGCATTTATTTAATAGAAATAGATTTCTTCTTGGCACACAGGTCTGCCTTTCTGCCTCCATAACAAACATGCAGACTGCAATCCTTTTGGAGAAACGGTGAGACTTTAATTTGCTGGAGCAGCAAAGAGACTGAAGGATGGCAATTCAAACTGTGTGTGATGTGGCTATTGCAAAGGCTCATTTATTCTGTTTAGCCCTGGGTCAGGGGATTGGGTGCTGCTGGAGGAGCTGAGAAAGCCTTACATCTTAATTCAGGGGTGATATCCCCGAAGTTTGAATGACTGAAGCTTTGCGTCCAGAGGTTTAAATACAGTTTGGAGATATGGCTTCAAATCAGGGAATAATCCCATTGCTTTTGCCTATTGGGAATAACCCCATTCTTTTTATCTTGGACTCACTGAGTCATGCAGCTGATTTTACAAAGTCTAAATTATAGTATCTGTTTTGATCCTTATCAGCGCTGTGCTTAGTGCTAAATGTTTGCAGTTTTTCTGTTCACTGAGCTTGCTGATATTTCCTTCTTCTGCTCCAGCCCCCTGCCCCCAGTTTGCTCCAGTGTTGAGGCTCCACAGCCTCCAACAGGGTGTCACATCCCATCAAATTGTGGCCCCTTTTATAAACCAGGCACTATTTATTTCACACATTTCAACCAGTGGTTCTGTTCCTTCATTTTTCACTGGGTCCCATTCCAACAGTCTCTCAAGATGTCTTGTTTACTAAATTTTAAGTTCCACTGCTGACTTCCACTTTCCCTGTCTAGAGAGAAAAAGAATCATTTTTCTACAGCATGCTCACTCAAGAGATGAATATCAAATGCTGGCACTTACTGCAATTCAAACACAAATTCTAATCTTATGGCTGCCCCTCAGGCCTTCCAGATGTCAGAACTGAGCATTTTCTGTAACACTTAGTAGAGCTGGACAACCTTCACCTGACAGCTGGAATGAACTAGCTGTTTATTCTGAATGCAGTAGACGTAGTTTGACAAAAGAGCCAAATTTCCTATTGTGTAGAAAAAATTGATGGAAAAAAACAAAGAAATCTTGAAGTGCTTGAGGCTGAATCTTAAATCAGACCCTTCCTAAAATACAGATGCTCAGGCTTAAAAGGATAAGAAGATAGCAATAAAAAACACAAAACCAAAAAAACACACACAAACCCCCTCAACCCACATTTTACAATTTTGTCCCATATATTTTGATGGTACTGTTGGGTGAAAGATTTGTATGAAACTTAGCTGATATCAGTCCACAGGGAAGGGTTACGATAGAGTCTAAAGGCACACTGCATTTCCTTCATTTCTTTTTATTTTCATACCTTGTGCTTCTATGGACTATTTTTCTTATGTTTATGTGGCAGATACAGGAACACCACTCTCAATACTGACAAGAAAGCACATGTTAAATCTCCACATATTATTTTTGAGCACTATTTCTGAGTTCTCCACAGAGGATAACTCTGAAGCGTGCCAGGCTCTTGTATTTGGATTTCTTTAATCCATCAGTGTCTGTGGACATTCATTCAAGTCTGATTGCTATTAAATAATCTTAAAATCCTAAATTCATCTAGACAAATATATTTCAGGCACCCTAGTTGGCTGGCTGAGATGAACTCCAGATCTAGACTTGCTACCTCTATTAGATACAGCCATTAATCTGAACTTGCCCTATACTCATTAAGAACTTAAATGTCACAGCAAGAACTCGTTTTTCCTCCTAGCCATCAGTTCCAGATTTAGGCTAGTCTAGGTAATCTTTCAAACCACATCCTCCAAATGGAAGTCCTCCTTTTTCTTCATTTCTTTTTGTTCAGATCCAATCAAGAACTCGATAGGAGACATCACATAGGCATCTGTCTTAATAGCTTTCCCCAGATTCTCCTCATCTGACCTTTGTTACTGTCTGAATCATCTTCTATGGCATCGAAGTGTAACTTCTTCCTTGTCATTGGATATTTTGCATTGCATTAAAATTAATAGTCCCACAAACATCTCCTCCAGCTCTATTTGCTTCAGTTCACATGCATCACCCTGTCACAGTGCAGCTAAAATCTTTGCAGCTACTGTTCTGACCCTTTTGCTTAGGTCTTTGTGTGCTCCATTATTTCATGGCTCAGCTGCCTTTTATCACTGAGCTACTAACATATTTCTGCAGTCAGTGAGCATGCAACCTCATTATTGTGATCCTGGGTAGCTGCCAAATTCTTTTAAATATCCATTTAAAAGAACAAAGGTATGTATAAAAATTGCCTTATGAATAAGATCATGTATGTGCGCTTATATCAGCTTACAAGAAATGGGCCCACGTGAACCTCATGAGGTTCAACAAGGCCAAGCACAAGGTGCTGCACCTGGGTTGGGGCATCTGCCAGTATCAGTGCAAGGTGAGGGAGGACAGGACTGAGAGCAGCTCTGAGAACAAGGATTTGGGGGTGCTGATAGATGAGAGGCTGGACATGACTCGGCAATGGGCACTTGCAGCCCAGAAAACAAATTCTGTCCAGGGCTGCAACAGTGTGAGCAGTATGTCAGGGGTGGGGATTCTGTCCCTCTGCTCTGCTCCTCTGGTGAGACCCNCTGGCCCTCTGCGCTGCTCCTCTGGTGAGACCCTACCTGGACTACTGTGTCCAGTTCTGGGGTCCTCAGCACGGGAAAGACACGGACCTGTTGGAGCAAGTCCTGGGGAGGGCCATAAAGCTGATCAGAAGGATGGAACAACTCTCCCATGAAGACAGGCTGAGAGAGTTGGGTTGTTCAGCCTGGAGAAGAAAAGGCTTCAGCAAGATATTATTGCAGCTTTCCATTACCTAAAGGGGCTTTATAATAAAGATGGGAACAGACCTTTTGACAGGGCCTGTTGCCTTATATTTCTTTCATAAGCAAGACATTTTTTATAATGAGGCCAGTAAAACACAGGCACAAGTTGCCCAGAGAAGGGGCGATGCCCCAACCCTGGAGACAGGCTAGACAGGAATCTGAGCAACCTGATCTTGTTGTAGGTGTCCCTGCTCATTGCAAGAGGGTTGACTAGATGGCCTTTAAAAGTCCGTTTCAATCTAAACTCTTGATGATTCTATGTCTGTGTTTATTGCCTTTATCCCATTCCCCTGAGGACATAAGCCCTTCACTCCAGTTTGCATTGCTACAAGTGGTGTTCCAAAATCATTTATCAGCCAAGAACAGCATGGGTCTGAGTTGCAAAATGCTGATTTGCCTGTTTTAGTGTGTGGATGCCATCAGTTTCCCAAACACTCAAGTTTCAGGTGCAGAAGAACATCAACGCAGGTTTAACATTTTGCATTTTCATTAAAACATTAACTTCTGCTGCCTTTCTGAGGGATGCTGTCTCTGTGTGCCCCTGAGAAGAAGTAGCTGTCAGGCAGCACCACCAAACAGCTTGCTCTGTGAAGATGTAGAGAGGATCGTCAGGTTGAAAAATTCCTCTCGTTCTTTTAACAGCTGTCCCAAGTAAAGGGAAGTGAGGAGGAAGAGCCCTGCTTCACCGAAGGCAGGCTGTGCCTCTGTGTGGCTGTGCCATACTGCAGTGAGGGGAAGCAAGAGGTTGAATGCAAAACATTAATGGCTTTGAGTTCTGCTGAAACTGACTGACTGCTTTAATTAGCGGGAGCCCTGCCAGGCTCCCCCCTGACAGCCTCTGTGAGGCTCCCAACTGCCAGGCTTGCACCAATTTTATCAAGACACTGAATACAGCAGCTGAAGAGCAATGGTTTCTGCCTTGCCCAGCTTTAGGCAGTTAAGCACCCAGTCTTAGCTGGTTGAGACCAAATGCTGGTGTAGACAGATGCTCTCATGAGCACAGAAATGTGAAAGCTCCAGCATCTGGAAGGTATTTGTCAAAACATTTTCTTCTATACACTTGTTCTTCTCCAAACATGACCCGCTTCCACTGCAAAATTCCTTTGCTATACATTATTAAACTAATTGTCTCCTCCAAACATATGTTCATCTCACTAAGTATGTAGAGTCCCTGAACTGAGAGTCATTTCTGCTGAGGCAGCAGCAAAAAACCTCTGTCTATTCCAGTGTGGCCTGACAAGCAGAAGCCCCAGACACAACTGCCTGCAATTCTAGCTGTCCTTTCACCTAGGACTGCATTGATACAACAACTTCTTCCTGAGATACACTTTAGTTAGGTATTTCTGCAATTAAACTGTACCGTGTTACCAGCCTTCCCACAATGTCATTTGTTCAGGTCTGAAAAGCAAGGATGAGAAAAGATAAGTGAATTCTTCCTCTAGAAATTATTTAGTGTGTACCCTTAAGCTTCCCACTTGTGCTTTTGTAGTGCAGGGCATCCACGAATACTGGAAGTAAGGGGAAAGATACTAAGAGATCTTCAAAAGACTTAGGGAAGTCTGGCAGATCCTGAAATACTGCGGGGTTTGTTAATTTCATAGACCTACTGCACATTATTTAACATGTGCTAACTTTTTCTAAAACCTCTGGATACCACTGGAATCTCTTGCTACAGTGCTATGCAGCACAAGTCCCTTTGCCATTTTCCCACCAATACCTTCAACTAGCAGATTTTACTGCTCTGCAGTCCCTGCTTTTCATTACTACTGCTGCATTTTATCTGTAGCCTACTGTCAGTAAATGAAGTCTATTGCTCTCAGGAGTTTCTACTTTTTTCATGTGATCAGTTTTGATTGCAGTGTTCTTCATATTGGAAACAAAGCTCTCAGTAAAATATTCAGGCAGCATTTCTGAATAGGCACAAACTATGCTTGCACTGGCTACCAAGAATTTCAGACAGCAAATTAGAGTAGCCAACAAACCTGTCATCGTGTCTTGGCAATGTAGCCAGTTGTGTAGGGTGGCAGACATCTGGGGACAAAGGGTGGCATCCATCCTGCCACCACAGCCAGAAAAGTAGGGCTTGGTGAGGTGAAGGTTACTGCTGAATGAACTAAGGAGAAAAGCCAGCCATATTTTGGAAGGTGTAGTAGTGTCTATTACCACAGCAAAGGAGTCTTGCTCTCATACAGGCTGTGTAATAGTACGTAATGGCAGCTGTAGTTAAATTCATCTGGTTCAAGATGTTACAAATACAGTTGTACACCCTGTTCCCCCACTGACAGGCATTTCCTGCCAGCTGCAGGGGCAGAGGGATGGTGTATGTCTGGTCCTCCATGCTCCCATAGCCACCAGTGAAAATGGAGTCGTTGCTGCATGGGCTGATCTCTTTCCCAATCATGGGCCAGGGGAATAAACCTTGCAGCAGTCCAGACTGTAAGTTCCCCTGCATGCTGGCAGCTGGCAAGCTTCCCTTAGACTTGGATTGAATTAAACGGAGAGCAAAAATCCACAAAATTGATGTGGTGACATTTCACTCCCTATGGAAATCTGTAGGCACCAAAATAGCCATTACCTATGTCAGTCCAACAGTTTTAGCATTTCCTGCTGTATTGCAGTATCGGTGATGAAACTGGGTCCATCTGCAGTCCAGCCGAAGCGTCAGCATCTTATCTGCTTTGGAATTACAGACTTTCAATCCAACAGCAACATAATGACTAATACCAACTCGTCCTGCTCAACCCTTGAATAATCACTTCTGTGGATGTGATTTTTCCATGGGTTCAGTGTCATTAAAAGGTCTCATCTGGACAGGATGTAAAAAATCATTACTCCATTGACTCACTCAGTTGTCCCCCACTCTGTATTTACTGAAGAATTTCTGCCTGCACGGTAGCTTGCACTTGTCCTTATTAAATTGCTGCTTTTTATTTTTTTTCCAGAGACCATTTTTTCAGTTTTTCAAGTTTATTTTGGAGTCTGAGCCTGTCTCACAGTCTCTAACAACTTGTTTTATAGGCAAACTTAGTATCTCTATTTTCCCCTCTACCATTAAAGTAACCAGCAAAACATGTTACAGAAACAACACTGAGGTTATCTCAGACTTCATGAAAGTTTTCCAAGACACTCTTCCTTTTGACAACGAACCATCAACTGTTTATTTTTTTAGAAAAGGCTGTTCACTCAGTTTTCCTAGTTCATGAAGCACACTGGTTTAAAATATTTTACTCCTGACTAATCTACATTGACAGTTACTCAGTCTCTCCTTAGAGGCTTAGTTTCATTTTTTTGCTTGCTGTGTTCCAGAGTTTTTTCCAAGAATTTAATTAGGCTAACTGTTTAAGTTTCTTGATTCTTCAATGTCTTTGCCTTTTTTTTCAAGACAGGCCCTACATAGGTCTTTTTCCAGTCTTCTGGTGCCTCACTCAGCCTCCCGGAGCTGTCTCTGATAATGGACTCATCCAGGCATTGCAGTCTATTTGCTAAGCTAACAGAGACAAGGTCCATTAGACTTAGCTCACATGAAAATATTTTTCTCAGCTAGCTATTCGTAGGAATTTCCCTTCCTTAGGTGAAAGGTGCCATCAAGATATCACGTTGCTAACTGTGCTAGCTACAAGCTCTTTACAGCTTTGCCTGGACAGCATCTTCCCTCTCCCAAATGGTGGTTAGGAGAGATATTCTTAGAGGACAAAACAAGGAGATTCAGTTTAGATTAATAACCACAGCCCTGTGTGATGGGCTTCTGTCCACCCTGAAGAGGACAGACAACCTGGCAGGGGGAGAGGGAGGAGGCATTTCTCTACACTGAAAAAGTAACCAGGACAAAGAGATAATAAAGGGGACCAGAGCTGCTGGCACATAAAATACAGCAAGTAGTTTCACCCCCAGGACGAAAAGAGACAGGTGAAACATTAAAAATTTAATCTTAAAGCTTTTTAACAAATTAACGTCTCAAAAACCAAAGGAAAAAACCGCAAGGTTTGAATCCTGAAATGGATTTTACTCTGCAATTATTTTGTCTATTGTTTAAGGAGAAAAGAAAATGAAAAGAGAAGTTGCCATTTGACAGAGACTGCAAATAATTTCAATCTCAATTTTTCAGGTTAGTTGAAGAGCTGAAAAATCAATTGTTTGCAAAGCTCCTGTCCTAGAGCCTTTGAAAATTACCCTCTAGAGTAATTACCCTCCCAATTATGGGAGTTATGGTGCAGAACAACACCATGGAAGTTTAAATCAGAACGGAGTTTTAGGTCATTTGGGAAGATGCCATCAGAGCTTGTTTTTAAATGGGCCTAAAAGCAGTTTCTGAAGCAGTAATGAGTACAGGTTGGCCTTCCCTGTGTCTCTTCACCTGGCACCATTAAGTACAATTACCTCTAATGCTCTTCATGCTGACAGCATCAAATGACAGGTAGTTTTCCTGTTGTAGGTGACATCTCTAAGATGTATTGTTGTGTGACTGTGCTGCCAGGACAGGTAAGTGACTTTTACCTTCATTCACCATATTTGCATTCATGGACACCAGGATGTAATAGGAAATTCTTAGGGAATTCAATTCTTCCTTGGAGTTGAAGTTCTCTGGTCCTTGGAACAGTTCTGAGTTTATCCACTGCTCAGCGTATGGGTTGTTGCTTTCTTCAGACCTTGACTAATAAGAATAAATTACTCAAGTGATGAGTGAAAAGGTTAAATCTTTTATTTTCCCCAGTGATCAGTGGATTAAGTCAGCTCTGAATACCATTCCTGTTCATGTAGTTCACTCAGTTTATAAGTATCACAAAATCATGGAGACCAGGTTGTAAAATTCACTCAGGTTCAATCTGGTAAAGAATTCATGCCTGGTTCCTGGAGCATCTCCTCCAGATATTGGCCATTCAATGCCTCCAGTTGCCTCAGCTACAATCAGTCCACACACTTTGCAGAAACTACACCTTGACAATCTGTGGAGCTGGTCTGTACAACAGCTGTCTTAACCATTTATTTTTCATCCCAACAGCAGAATGGAAAAAATAATCTCTGCATGTGTGCATGTGCATACATAAACTCAGAACCAAACCTTCCTGGAGTTTTAAGTGAAATCAAAGAGAAAAAAAGTTGTAAGCTGGGTGTTGTATTCTTTCTCACAAGCTTTTTATTCAAAGCAGTTTAGAAGGCCAAGGATGGGACAGGAGTTCTGTTCACAATACTACAAAAGAGAGGAATCCCCTACTCAGCCAATGACAAGATTACCTCTTCAGGCTGTGAAGGACCTACGTTTATGTCCTTTCTCACATGCTTTGACAGCACCCAAGGGCTCCCAGACCCCAGAGAGGTGTCTGATCTCTGTCCTCAGCATCATCTAACGTGGCTTTTCAAATCTCTGCTTTTGGGGTTCTTTTTTTTCTGTAAGCAGATCTTAACCAGTCACAGAAGTATCATTGAAGGCTAGAATCAGTCACAGAGGTTGATCTCATTCGGGTGTCTTTATTCTCAGTGGACTTCCTCTGTAGGGAACAGATACCTTGTTTTGATTTGAGTTCAGTATTAAAAGCAAGAGGTGCTGCCAAGATGATTCCCACATGAGGTCTGTGCTTTTGAAATCAATCCCCTTTGACCTAGAAATCTGCCTGTTTTGAAATTACACAAAGCCTAATTCACCCTGACTGCTTTCCCTTAGCTTTTCTTAGAGGTGCACTGAATATTCCTATTATTAATACAAGGAAAACCTCATTGGGATTTTGGTTGCTTAAATGTTTCTTGTAAATCACATAAAAGTAAAAGGAAGCAAATTGTAATGTCTCAGTAGTTGATATATTTTATACAGACAGTGGAAAAAAATGTCCTGAATCTTGCTGCTTGGAGTATTGCTTCTTCTGTTCTCAGTAATAAAGAATGAAAAATTATTAGTTCACTGGTGGGTGCCCAGCACCTTCCTTTGCAGGCACCCTGAGTGGTCAGGAACATTTCTTTTAAAGCTTTATCAGATGACTGCTTTTGAGGAGATTCTTAATGCAGAAAGATCCTTCTGGGTTTTGCTTCTATTAATTTTACATAAGGCATTTTTGTTAGCCAGAATTAGGTAGCACTACTTATTTATGAATAACCCATGAAGGAATGCATGAGTCAATATGAGACGCTTTCCCAGCCCCTGGTGCTGGCTATTCACAAATCAAGAATGGCATCTATGCAGAGCAATCACCAACAGAGATATTTCTGGGGTATGCTTGGATTAATTTGCAATGAATTATCTTCCCAGATATATGAGTTGCTCTCCCTGAAGCATGTTTTCCCCATCCTTCCCCTATAGGGAATAAGTAATGATTGCAGTTATGGTACAGTTTTTAGCTGTGCACTTTGCATGGCCTCAGTCTTCTACTCTTTTTTTGAACGGTTCTAGTAATTGTTCCCAAAAAGAGAAACACCTGGTAGAGGTTGTGATGGGGGAAAGGAAAAGCAGTAATCGTAAAATTCTTGCCACTCAAGTGTTTTTTAGCCAGCCCTGCCAGATGTGAGGCACAGGCCCTTCAGCAGTCCTGCTGTGTGGTACCGTTCATTCAACTCTAGAAATTGGCACAATGGATTAAGACCTCCCAAAATAGTGAATTACAACACAGTGTAATTCAGTGCTGGATTCTGGTCACATCTGCAGGTGTGCCAAGAGAGAATTCATAGGGCAATCAAGCACACTGAAATTTGGGAGACTGAGCATGAACATTCTTGCAAATTTTAGTCACACTGTCTAAGAACTTGTCCAAATATCATTGTGTTTCTCTGGCACCAAGAAGTTGAGAAAGTCTGGGTAGTATTTTCACTCTGTCCCCTGCAGTGCCCAAAGCCACTAGGAAAAACTGCTTGTAGAAGGAACACATCATCTCTTACAGAGAGACAGTCATTTCAGTATGCTGTAACCCTCTCAGAATCTCCAGAAGAAAACTTGTATCTAATGCATTTGCTGAAGCACACTGACACTCAGTTCAGCCATCGGGCTGTTCATTTTGTGTACAAGTGGTACATAGCCCACAGAAATGCAGATTCTAAAGTACAAGCGTCTATATCTGACTTAGGTCAAATTTTTCACAGTGTAATGCAGAAGGCGAATGCTGACTTGTAATTTGCCAGAAGCTTTCCATGACTGGTAAAATATCAGGTGAAATTAGAAAGCAGAGCAAACACATTCAGACTATGTTTATGGGCCCTGGAATGCATCCAGAATAAATCATGTGTGTAGAGAGTAGAACACGACCATGATTTGTTTCTAATTGACATTTAAATTACAAAGCAGTTATTGAAATTATTAGCAAGTCTAGTTTTTAAAGCACATTTTGTTAACTTGTAGATATTAAGACATTGGACACAAGCTTAATTGAATTTAACAGGATCACTACCAAAAGTCATGTCCAGAAAAATCTTACTGTCCCAAATTAGTAAGATGAACTTTATTAATATGGCTACTTTGTATGGGTAACCATGTGAGGTATACTACACACACGTATCCCCTAACCGGATACTTCAGCTCTCACTCAGCATTCCTGTAAGAATGTCTGCTTTAGAAATTTGCAGGTTTGATTTAGTATTTCTGCAGTGTGTATTCTGAGACACTTAGTCACTTGGAATACATGGAATTTGCACTGATCCCCTGGATCAATATGAAATTCGTACACAGCCAAGAGCAAGCACTGATAGTTCAAGAGATTCAATGATTCTACTCATGGCAGTGAGTCCTGGCCTCATGAGAGAGGACTGAAGATTCTAAGATTAAGATCTTTAAAATTTCAAACAACAAAATTAGGCTCAGGCCTGTTTGTCCTTTGGGGGAAAGGGTGAGACAGTGTTCACCCTGCATAATGAAAAGGGCTTAACTCAGGCTCAGAAGTTTTTACAAACAAAACTGAAACCCCTTCTGTCAGAATAACAAGCAAAAAACATAGCTGTTCTGTGTACAGAAGAATTACTAGGCAAATTTTTGAATGCTCTAGTTATTTTGTTTGCTTAGCAATATTATGCACTCTAGTCTCCTCCTGAAATTGAATTTCAGCTTTTCCTTTCTCATTTTGCAACAGTCCACTTGTTTTTTCAGATGTGCTCCCTTTCCAGAATGCGATGCAAGTCCAATAGATACACAAGCCAACACTAGACAATCTGATTTCAGGAAATAATTAGGTTTTTTTTAACAGACCATGTATCCTCTTAAATAATACAAGACCAAGCCTCCTAATAGTCTAGGCAAGAATATAATAAAATCCAAAATAACTTGGATTGGGAGGGAGATCTGGAGGTATTTCTAAAAGAAAATCAGCTCTGAGATTGCAGCAGGTTGCTCAGAACCTTCTCCTGTCAATTACTGAGTATCCCCAAGGATGGAGATGCTATCAATACCATTCATGTGGCTCCTGTATCACACTGTTAATATGGAGTGATGCTCAGAATGGAAACAATCCTCATTTCACAAACCATATAGTCACATTTACAATCAAAAACCAGCTGGAAGAATATTAACTTTCTAGTTGAAGGAGATTTCCCAGATTTTTAAGATTGGAGGGACAGCTGTGATCACATAGTCCAAATTCCTGAGTAACACAAGCTGGAAAGCTGTCTTCAGACATGCTGAAGTAGCGGTCAGGCACTCATCTATTCCACTGCTGTGAGACTCTGAGATCACTCATGCAGCAAGCTTTATGGTGTCAATCACAAAGGACAGTTTTAGCACCTATGTTCCACCTGCACAATATTCTTCCCATTTGTGGACACCCCTTCATTTGTGTCTATCAGGCAAGGGAGCTTAAAGGGTTCTCTATCCTGGCAATTACTTCAGGTTAAATTTTAGCCCCTGTGAATTGGTTCTGAAGTTGTTATTCAAATTCAGTTTCAGCACAAGGATTGTGTACAGGGTTAAAGGCTGTGAGATTGGCCCCTTTGTACTGCAACTGTAATTCAGGAAGCAGAAACAGGCTGCGTCTGCATTTTAATGAGCTAAAAGACAGGAATTTCCAGATCTCAGCAGGTGCTGCTATCAGGAAGATTTTCAGAGAAGATCTAATCCTTTCTAGTTGCTGGGTTGCTGAGCTAAGGAGGCTGTTAACATCTTATTTTATCTCCTGCTGTGTTGAAAGATGTAGCTTTCTTCTCAAACAGCATTTTTGTCTCCACATGGGCTGAAACACATCTGCCATGGATCATGTAGTGATGAGGCACCTTCTCCCTCTTCCAGAGTGCTGGTTTTCTATTAGGATATATGAGAGGCATGAGCTGCTGCCCTCGTATGGCTCAAGGCACCAGTTCTGTGCCTGCCTTGGGGACATGTGCCAGGTGCACTTCTACTCAGCTTCACCTCCTGCCGGACCTGCAGCACTCCTGCACTGCCTTTGCAAAGCACTTGACTGCAAACAAATAAAGATCCACTCTTGCATCCTCTGCATGTTGGGTAATTTGCTGTCTTCTGTCCTTGTCTTTATTTGTAGGCTTTCAGCGAGGCATTTGGAGTCCTGGTTAGTAATGGCTCTGGATTTTAAGTGTAATCCAGATTTAAATTTCAGTGAGTCTGGAGTATTCAGCTCCCTTGCATACCTATGGTTTCTGGTTGATGACTCTTATTGCAAAGGCAGAAATTCTAAACTTCATCTGGAGCATATTTCTCTTTCACATAGAATCATAGGGCCATAGAAAAGTCTGAGATGGAAAGGAACTTTCAAGGTCATCTAGTCCAACCCCCTTACAATGAGTAGGCACATTTTCCTCTAGATCAGGTTGCTCAGAGCCTGGTCCAACCTCACCTTCAGTGTTTCCAGGAATGGGGCATCCACCACCTTTTTGGGTAACCCATGCCAGTGTTTCATCACACCCATTGTAAAAAGACTTCTTCCTTATATCTACTGTAAATCTACCCTCTTTTAGTTTAAAATCATTACCCCTTGTCCTCTTGCAATAGGTCCTGCTAAAAGGTTTGACCCCATCTTTTTTATAGGCCCCCTTTAGGTACTGAAATGCTGCAACAAAATCTCCCCAGAGCCTTCTCTTCTCCAGGCTGAACAAGCCTAACTTTCTTAACCTGTCTTCACAGGAGAGGTGCTCCAGCACTCCAGTAAATTCATAGAATAGTTCAGGTGGGAAGGGACCTTTAAAACAAAGGCTTTATTTCTGTGCCGTGCTTGGTACTGGTCCTTTCCTCACAGTTTCCATTTTCACACCACTCATGATGCTCAAATGCCCCTTTGGGCTTTCCCTTGCTCTGCCAGGAACGAGCTGAGTTAGGACAATATGCTGCAGACCCGATGCCCATTCGCTGCACTCCTGTGCTTCTGGGCTGCTTGAAGAAAGCAACTGCTTAGCAGTATCCAGTGCAGTGTTCATATCTTCTCCTGGTTTGGAATGATCTGTCTGATGTATTGCCATTGTTTCCTAACAGCACATCTTCCTAAAATAGGTTTCTAGTTCAAATCTAATGAGCACTTGCTCTTCTATTCTGTGAAAGTCCTTTTTTCCTTTTTCTTTTTTTTTTCTCTGCCAGATGGAAGTTTGCAGCTACTGTGGGGTCAATCACAGATACAATACTACATGTTTCCAGCTCATTACACTAATTAAGGATTTGTAATATGGCAGAAAATAACTTTGGAGGAGGACAAAGAGACTCGCACTTGAAGAAGATCACAAGATATTTATTTTCTTTCCATCTGTGAATGGGACAGGGGTGAGGACATGTAGTTTAGTGTGCTGGTTAAATTGAGGGTATCCAGGGACAAAACACAATTGACTGACATCACACTCTTCTTGCCTTACATCAGAAGCAGAAGAAAGGTCTGGAAGAAAGAAGGAAGTTTGGTCAGGTCCTTCTTCTTCACAGCTCTGTTCCAGGTTACCCAGTGGCTGATGCAGGGACAATTACTGCCTGCCCTGCTGCGTGCAAGGCAGTCTCATGTCCTGCTGAGGGATGACATCTTTAAAGAACAACTCAAGTGTATAGTAAAAAGAAACTTCTTGAACAAGGCACTGAAAGTATTTGCAATCACCTTTTCCTGTAGAAGAGGAAAACAAACCCCTATGTTACTGGAAGGTGAGATTTTTGTGAACAGATTTTGCATGCCTCTGCAAAAACTGTATCACAGTGCCTTGTGGAAAGTTTCTGACTCCAGGGAAGAAAGATTAATAATGTTCCTCTCCTGAATAAACATTTAATTAAGGACATGCCAGCACCAGATAAATGTTAAAACTTTATGAATAAAATATTAAGAGATAAAAACTTTTTTTTTTTTAAGAATATGTTAAAAAAAATCTATTTTCTTAATATGTTGTAGCTCACTTTGAAAATCTATTATTCACCTGCCTGGACTACATTTACCCAAGTACCATCAGTATTACAGACAACAACAAAGCTGTGGCATTCAGTTTTTGGGGAGCTGCAGAAGCAGAAGTTCTGCAGAACATATTCACACCCCAGGTCTGCAAAACTGGTTGGGAATCTTGGGAAAGTAAACTTGCACATAAAATTCAGACTGTTGGCCTCCTGAAAAGCACAATATGTCTGCTGAGTTTGCTCTAGAACTACCACCCCCCCACCCAGTACACAGAAGCTACAAGTAAAAGCTCAATTATTTAAACTATTTTATCTCAGAGGAAGTTTTCTTTGGGCAAGGAATTAAAGGGTTGCTGTTTGCATAAGGAACTTGTCTATCGAGGGTTTATGAGCCATAAAATATTTTGGTTTATTAATCATCACTGCCAGCTTAATGGTCAAACTTACCTTACACTCTGACAACTACATTTACTTTTTTACTGCAAAGCTCTTCTCACTGTTAAACATAACTCTGACTGGAGACAACATTACAAGCCTCCTTTCTGCAAATTTTTTCAAATGCCTGCCTAATCTTCAGCATCCTCTTCAGCCTGTGGATTTTCCCTATATTTTTCTGAATCAGGACAAAATCAAAACTTAGCTCTATACAGCATCTATTAACAAGTCTTTTGGAATACTACGGGATGCCCAGGTAAGGCTTAGGCTGTGCTATTGCCATCCTCACTTCAGATATGCAATATTCAGTCCATCCCAGAATGCACTTAGGAATAAGGATGGAGCTGAAGACTTTTGGGAAGTCCTAGGACAGGACTCACAGAGCCAAATTATCCCAGATATGGGAGCTTGGAGCAGTTCCATGTACTGCATATCTCAGAGACAGATGTCATCATCTTCAGAGTGACAAAGTGTGTCATTAATTACAGACGAGCTTGGAACATTACAAAGTGTAATAAGCAAGATTTTCAAAATTGGGTATTTCCTTGTAGGCCTCTGAACATAGATTTGATGTTTATAGAAGTGGTTTCACTCTCAAATGTACCTAAAACCCTGTGGAGCTGATGAAAATTACTCAGTTTCAGAAAAGACAGCTTATATTTTTAATATGATTTGCCTGGAATATTTTTTCTTCCAAGTGAGCTTCAAACTCCTGCATTTTTGTAGGGTCAATAGACACATCAAAATTTTCATCCTGAGGAAAATTCAGGTATTAAGGTAGTTGCTTTTAATAGGGAAGCATCATGCTGAATTCAACAGCATTCATTTTTCTCTGAGTGTGCTATCTCCATAGAGTTTTCTTTGTGAAAACACCAAAACCAGATTATTTCAAGCCAGTATCAGCTATATGTGCATTTTAAACTATAGTAAACTTTGTGCAGACTTTAACCCAGACATCTTAGTCTCCCATTCTTCCTAAAAGTTTAGAGGAATTTTTCAACAAGATCGCCAGTGAGGCTGTACCATGGATGGTCAAATAATTTGTATAAAATATTTGGTGTTGGTGGAATAGCCCGGTCAAGAAGATAAAACACGAAGGGACTTTGAGAACATGGAAGTATCTGGTCTATTATTTCAGTGAGTCACCACAGGATCTCCTACAAACACACAGAAATATTCAATTCACCATGTGTATGGATTTGGGATGGTCTTCCATGTTAATCTAATAAGCAACAACTAAATTTTTGTACAAAATGCCTATGTTTAAGAAAAATCACTTTCTATGAAATAAAATAGTTGGACAACTCCTGAATATCACTCTTCTTTACTGTAAGAAAAAAGGTGAAGTCGTACATGCTCATGAAGCAGAACAGCCAGGGGCAAATGCTGCATAGCCAAGTGAGTTTTTGGAAGCATATCACTTACCTCACTGAAAGAGAGGTGACAGCCTGGTTTAAATTTTTTTTTTCTCATGGTTCAAACAAATCTAGCATGCTCCTCACCCAATCTTTAAGAAAACTTGTATGCATCTCTGAAATTTAATACTGAGGGTGAGATGACCTAATTACTCTTTTATATTAGCAAAAGGTTTTTACAAATGCAAGATGACATTAACCTGTCTTTATTATTAGACCCTGTCAACGCAAAGCTGAGTGCAGTGGTAGTTATGAAGAACAAAGAACTCTTTGCTGATTGTTACCTTATGATGTGGCTTTTTGAGGAGGAAGGCTTTTGGGTGACACTTTTCTTGAACTGCACTGCAATTAGAAACAGCTTTTAAGCTTTATACATGTCTTTTCAATAATTGACTCAGTTTTGCGTATGAAATCTGACTTTTGGGCTTGTCTGCTCCTGCAATGGACAAGAGATCATCAAGATAAAACTAAAATGCTTGGCAGAATGATGGCATGTCAAGAAACACCAGTCAGAAAGTGGTCAAGAAATACTAGAGCAAAATGCCACCCAAATTTAGCCAAAGATATTACAAATCCTGACTTGTGCTATCACATTTCAGTCAGATCCCCGTTCACTGAACCCTTCTGTTCCGTTGCAAAAGAAACAGCATCTGCACAGAAGTGAAAGGAGAAGGCACAAAGATACACAGGTAATTGTGCAAGCTCTGTCACCCCTGGTGAAGGAATGACTCTTTTCTCTTAGTCATGGAAGAAACGTGTAACTAGCAAAAACAAATCACAAGAGGAAAACAAAACCTAAGACATAAGATGATTTGTACGTGTGTCTGGCAGGGAGCTGATGGAGGCAACAGAGCCTGGCTGAGCTGCAAGGCAGCAGCTGCTGCGGGAACAAGAGCTGCTTACTCCTTAGGACTCTGAGTCAGAGCATTTATTCTCTAGCCTTAAGTATACATGTGTGTTTCCACAGGGGAGTTCCTGGGAACTGGCTGCATACAAGAAAAATACTGTTTATTTGGTTTTATGCCTTGAGACTTGAATGAAGACACAAGCTCTTAATATGACATTTTATTTACCTTGCTGAGCACAAGCAACATCTACCAGAAACGTACATAACCTCACACAAACAGAGAATATGGACAGCAAGGGACCTTCTGAGGCTACAAAGATAAATTCTAAGCTTTCTTTCTAGAAAATGTCTTTGACCCAACTAAGCAACTACATTTTTTTGTTCACCTCATGGAAGGAATTAACAAAAAAGCCATGTACAAAAATACAACACAGACATTTGGGGGACACAAAAATGACCTGGTCCTTTTGAATGTGGTACACAGGGAAAGCCGCTGGCTACTCGTGGGTCATTACTTGTGAGTCTCTCCTATCGAATTTATCAAAGTTGGATAGCTTCTTTGCAGGCTTTACCAATATTTGCCTCAACTCACTGACCATCCTTTCTTATGTCATATATCACACATATATGACAATATTTTCTCTGTTACCTACCTGGAAAACTAAAATTTCTAAAAGACAGGAATAATGACTGATAATTAAAAAAAAAAAACAAAAAAAGACTGACACCCCCCCACGACCCGCATAGCTATCAAAACATGGGGTTTTGTTTATACAGGTAGATATAAACAAAGTTTCAAACAAGCATCGAGTAGCACTTGCAAAAATGGCATCTTTGTATGTCTAAGTTAAAAGCTGGTTGTTAGTCTCAATGTGACAATCACAACAAATATGCAGAGAGAGCTGTATTGGTTATTTGTTTGCGCAAATTTTGGAAAGACATGCAATCCGAAAATGCATTTCTTTTTCCAGAACCGCTTGCAGAGGCAATGAAAATGCTGAATGATACCCATGCGGTTTGTGAATACACTTCACACATACATCCTTGTTCACACAGATGAATCCAAACTGTACACAAGAGAATTTACTAAGAATCTGGCTGAATTTTTATGACACAGAAAATAGCTGTGGCTAAAGATACTAATATATAAATATTGTGGCTAAATACTGGAATCTATATCTTCTGGCTTGATTTTAATAAGCATTTCAGATTGGGAAAACAAGTGGAACCCTGAACCATCTAGTTGTTCAATTAACATGAATCAGCTTGATTGACAAAGCTGTACACACATCCTGACACCTGTCAATCATAAGTAGCCCATCTGGGCCCTGCTCTATTTATTCCTATTCAGTAAAGAGATCCTGCATAGGAGGCAGCTGGCAGGCTGCAGAGAACTCTCCCTTCTCCCTTCATTTCAGTGCCTCTGTCTGCAAAAGGCAGGATCTAGCTGTAACGACCCAGTTTTTCTTTTATGTGAGACCAGGGTACAGCTGAGGTGGTTCTGGCTTAACTGTGCAGGATCTGGTGGGGCTGTGCTGAAGGGGCATGCAGCTGGGACACACATAGCAGGTATTGTCAACCAGGAGATGAAGATCTGTCTCTCATTCTGCGTTTTCCCCAGGTAACTTCTCCACACAGTCCCCCTAATCAGAACAAAGGGAATGTGGTGCCCAGCACTGCTCACTGCTGAGAACTACCAAGCAAAAAAAAAAAAAAAATACAATAGAAAAAGTCCCTGGATATTATGCACATTATATGGCAGTTTACATACAATTTTTAGCTTATAGAAGGACACTGTCTTTAGAGCAGGGAAGCATACAGAAACACATCTGCTGTCTTTCTGGAATCAGAACCACAGGTCACATGGCCAAGCTTCCATTTTAAGAATTATGTCATGTACGATACCAAAACGATGGCCTGGGAAAGCCTCTGGGCTGCCAGCTTTTTGTCCTGGCTAGCATGAGGTGAACCACTTTGTATGTGGGCTTACAAACTGGGATCAGAGAACCTAGACTCTCCAAGGGAGGGACATGGTCAAATGGATGGTCAAATTCCTCCAGGACTGCAAAGCAAAACCCTGTGGGAGTCCAGGTCCTGCTGCTGTAGTGCCCAGTGCACCTGACCATGACACAGACATTCAGAAATGGGAGACCTTATGCCTTCTTTATTTTGCCTTTACTTTTCAGTTTTTCACATATATTCATGCTGCTTTTGAAGACTTTTGTAAAAGACAAATGATAAAAATATAATCCTTTGAGAAGGTATGAGGTATTTGAGAAGGTATTTATTTTCCATTCTTTCTTTACAAGACAGTTATCATCCGCTTAGTTTTGCTGGTACAGAACTATACAGACAGTGAAAAAACTTTTTCTTCACCTTTTTTCCTCATGTAAATTAAATTAACCTGGAAACTTTACTTCTTTTTCAATCCCTTCAAGCCCAATACTGCCAAAAACAATGAGCCTATAGGTTTAACAAGCTGGCCTATAGCTGCTGCAATAACTAGAGTCTCTGCAGGAGCAGCTTGGGCAGTTACAAAGCCTTACCTGAAAAGGATGCAAGTCTGACAAGGGTGAACTGCTCCCCTGGCCTGGCACCTTTGTCACTCCAAATGGCCAGGAACACACAGCCTCGCAACCTGAATGACCACCTCAAAATAATGTCCATCAGTGGAACTCCAGACATGTTCCAAATATCCAGGGTATTTGCTGGTGAACATCCTGGCTCTTTGATCACATGGTGTAGAAAGGAGGAATAGAAGTTCCCTAGGTTTGTATCACTGACAAATGAAAAATGCAGTTCCTCTAATTTAAATTTCAATGATTTCTACTCCTGTGTCTTGTCCTCAACATCTGTCTTTGGACAAGGCAAATCTTGCTCTGAAAGTACCCTCTCTTTTCTACTGGCCATAGGGAGATGCCGGGGTGACAGGTTCAGATAAAGATGGATCAAAACAATAGATGACACACACAGAGCATGTGCACATACAGGACAGTGTAAAAGCTATCAAATAATGGGTTTTTTTACATGGACCAATATGAAACTTCAGGGGATGCTACTTTCATGCTGCCAACCTCACACTCTCACCCTTCCCTTCCCCACAATCTGATCTGAGAAAATCCAAACCTGACATGTGGGGAGGGTTGCCCCAGGGACAGGATGGGCTTCCAGAGTGGACAAGGCAGTTGCATGCACAAATTCCCACCCTTCTGATCACCATTTGATTTTAGCACACAGATGTGAAGTCTTCAATGCTTATGTCCCGTTTCCTTTCCTGAGACAACCTCCTTTTCTACTCCCTAAGAAGGATTCTGGACCTTTCTCAAATAATTTTCAAATACTAACACAGCATGTGCAGAACATCTCTGAACCAGAACGGATCCACAAAATATTTTTGGAGACTCTGAGATTCTACAGGCTAGCATAAGCCTCCAGGTAAATCTCAAGTATGCGATGGAAATCACTGCTCTGAACAATAATCTGCTGCTGCCTGTCCCAGTCTGCCACTTCAGCCTCTGCAAGAACATTTGTGTTTCAGCAAACCCACCAAATCATTGTTCATTCTGTTTTGTTTGGCACAGCAGTGCTCATTTTCACAGGAAAAAAAAGGCAATAGCTTTGAAAACACATGGCCTGGTGACAGCCACGGCACAGCAACACAGTGACAGCGAGCCCCTGAGCACTTGCTTGCCAGCAGCATGACCAAGCCCTGCCACTCCCTTTCAGCAGCCACCAAGTGCACACTGCCACAGTCAGGGGTTATTTGTCTCACAACTCAAGCAAACTATAAACTGTAAAAGCACAAATGTGCTTGATTTTTTGTTATTACTTTTGACTTCAGCAGATGTCTTGCAGACAGTAGCTGTCTCCTTAATATTCCTGTGGAACAGTTTTCAGCTATAGCTGTAGGCAGTCCTTTACAGAACAATTTCACAACCCTGCATCATGTTTATGTTTAATTAGGGCGTAAGTCTGGAGTATTTTAGAACTGATAGCTCATTAAAATAGCGTCTTAGCCATTGACATTCTGTCTGGAAATTAATAGAAGAATAAACTGCTAGCCAGACATTAAATCAAGCAAAGTTGTAAACATTTAAACAAAACAAGCAAGAAACAAAAAAAACTATATGAGCGATAAATTGATTGAAATCATCCCTTCATCAGGTTCAAAATGAGGCCTTGCAAATGGTAGGCACTTCCACTTATTTTTTATTAGTGAAGAGGGCAAATCTTCATGTGTAAGAGAAGTGCTTTGCTACACAGCCCAGAGGAACTTAGTGTCTCTACTTTCCACCTGTCATCTGTGATTTGGGTGCATGTGGGATTTTCTGGACAGATTCCCCTTCCATACTCTCATCTGGTTACTATCTGTTGCACTACAGAAACAACTGCAGCAAGGATGATGGATACTAGCTGCTGGATATTAAACATTAGCTGGACAATCAGCTTACAGCTCCCGTTTGTTACCAGGACACAGATTCCAGTCACCATCAGACACATCGGTCCAGTGGAAAGCTGGTGTTATCAAAGCTTAGCGAGTATCTCCATGTATCCAGGCATTTCATCCATCCTTTCCCAAAAACACCTCTTGTATGTAGTAAGATGAGGGATGTATGCAGTGTTAGGAGAGGCTGTGAAAGTACAGACATTCAACATTCATTCAGACGTTCTCTGAGATAATTGTTAGTGGTACTTAAGCTGCATGTGGGTGCTAGGGACCTCATCGTCAGAGCCTTTCCCACAGTTTCAAACACCTGACAAGCCTGCAATGTGAGCAAGCCTGCCTGAAAAGGCTGCTGATGCTGGAGGCTCCATCTGTTGCTCATTTGCAGCGCATATTTTCAGAATTCTGGGAATGCCACTCTCCCACCTTTTCATACTCTCACTCTGCTTTGCATCGGTAGGATTTCAGAGGAACATTTGTCCCCCAGCCCAGCGGGGAATATGACAACACACCTGTCCTGCTTTTCCCCTGCCAGCATGCCTTCTCTGCAGACACAAAACTGAGCTGCTGCTGTCCTCTTGTCTGGAAAGACAAATTCCCATGGGATTATTTTCCTCATTGTTTTCAGAGGTAGGTGTTTTTTTCCTCTGCTTCTTCTTCATCAGTACTTAAGTCCTATGCCTTTAACCAATATTGTGCCATGACTCTCCTGACTATGCTATAATTTATCCTTCCTCTCTGTTTTAGTTTTATGTCATCTCCAGCTCTCCCTGCTCCACTCAGACATGATTCTGTGAAGTAGGACATGTGAAGCACCAAGTACCATCAACTACAAGGATTACAGTGGAAGCAGGGAAGGCAGAGCATAAGTCCAAAGGCACGTGGGACAAAAATTCCAGAAGTGCCCAAGGACTCTTTTTAGACATTTCCACTTTGGAATGCCCAGCCTGTGGTGATCATGGCTGGCTGTCCACCATACAAGACCCTACTATTTCCTTAAAGGTTTGTTTATCCTGTAGTGCATAGCAAAAGACTCCACACTGCAGGGTGAACTTGCACTGTGAAGTGGTGTTGGTATCAACAGCACTCCAGTTTGCAAGCTCCAAGGTGGCTGGTTGACATTCATTTAATTTGGGATGTGTGGAAAAATTGGCATCAGTTCATGGTATCAATTTGTGGTCCAGAAGACCAGAACTCCCAAGTTCAAGTGGAGTAAATTAGACTGCTATTCTTGCTCTCCTGCTCTGCAGGATGTGGATTTCTGAATTTCACCCCAACATAACATGCATGAGTGAGTGCCATGATGTAAATGAGAAGAGCAGATTGAGTCCCTCCACAGCCTCAAAACATGGGGAGAGAAGGAAGCAGACCAAAGCACATTTAAGCCATTGTCCCATACAGCATTACTCTTGCCAGCTCTGAGTCACACCTTTTCTCCACCCTGCTACATTTGGTACATAGGGACATGGAACAAGAGGCAAGTTATGACTCTGAGACAGAAGTAACACAGAAACTCTGAAAGGTGGTGGCAGAGGAAGGTGATAGCAGGAATATTACAACCTGATAATAGATTGAGCTGATACTAGACATTATTCCAAGGTATTTTTATAGACAGAAAAGTGTCAATTGATGTAAAGTCAGTATAAATTAAATGACTAGTGAAAGAAAATCCAAATCATTGAAAAGAATCACTGCTGAATATTTGTTTAATTGAATTAAGGTAAAAACAATTAAAAATATGAAGCAAGCCTTAATCCTGAGTACCAGAAACTGAAGGAAACAAAGGAAAATGAAAATTATTTTAAAACTGCATCTGTTAGAAAAGATTACAGATTTGTTCTTGAAAATGCTGCAAATAATTGTTAAAGAAAACTAAATTTATGCTTGGCTGATTATCTGTTTTGCATATATACTCTGGAAGGGCCCTAGGGTATTATCAGTTTATCACAAAATAAAAAAATAGCTACTTATAGACAAACATCTGGAGTTTATTTGAAAGGGCAACGTAACTTTTCAAGAGTTGCATATTTGCTTTTGCATGTGCAAAAGTAACAACAAGGAACAGTCTTTGCAAGTGCATCCTTTCTTAACAGAGAAATCCACAATGACAATATTTTTAATAAATGCAGTTCACATTACCATAACGGTGTTTGCCTAGCAATACCTTGGGAATTACAGTTAGATTTAGCGTTAATTATTTGGTGTAATTTTCATGTGTTATCGACATATTTTAGATCCTCTGATGGATCTGAATTACCCCAGGAGAATGGAAAATTTTTCTGTGCATGAATTTTCAAAACGCCTTTCAAATACAACAAAGCATACAACAAAGAAAAGCAATCTCAAGGGAGCATCAGCATGCAAAATGGAATTTCTAGTTCATGATCTGCACCTATGTTTCCTGAGTAGTAATGAGAAAGCTTAAAATAAATTGAATGTGATAGCCAGATCCTTGTCTCATGGTTATAGCACATCATTAAGAACTAGGTTTTAAAGTTCATGTCCTATAAAAAGGCTGCCTGAAAATGAAGGAAATGAAGGTTGTGATCAGTTTTTAATAACTCACAGAGAAACTAGTACAATGAGCAACTTTTGAAGATTGGTAGTTTTGTGCAGCTAACACCAATACAAATATCTGCGGTTTAGCTATCAAAGAGGGAAAGGCATTGATTCAGCCACACAGGACATAAAATTTAGAAGTTAGGAGAAGAAACTAGGCAATGGGAAATAAAATGTAAGTATCAGGGATAAAGCAGCTGACTGTGAAGGCTCTAAGAATAAGCTGCCAAATTGCCACAAGCAAAACATGAGCAAAGACAAAATCTCACAGACAAATACAGTGCAGTGCTTGGCAGCAGGGGTGGTTTATCTCTCTTTTTTAATTTGACATATTCCAGACCTGAGTCTGCAGCAATTTATCTATCCTTTCATTTTTAAACCATGTTTCCCTTACTGTTTGCAGTTTTTGTAGCTTGGGACAGAAAGGCAGCAAGTGGGACAAGGAGAAGTTTCATGCTGGATGCGAGGTCTGATGTCCATGCTGCAGAGCACATAGAGAAAAGCCTGCCATTTTGGAGTTTATTAATTGGATTATTTAAGACAAACTACCTTTTGATGCTTGTCCACAGAAGAGGAAAACAAATGAGACAGTGAAGCTGAGCAAATACCTGCTCAGACATGCCTGTGTGGAAGGTGTTTCATAAGGGCAGTTACAGTCAGTAACCAGAGGCACATCATCACTTCATCTGTATGACATACAGGGAGGATTCGAAGGAAAATCTCATTCTCCCTTTGTTGCCATGACAGCCTTATGAAAAATATAACAAAAGATAACACAACCAACAAACTCAGGATGTGAAATTCCAATGAAGTCAAGATATTGTTTGATAGATTAGCTCAGTAATTCAATAAGAGCCACTGTCTTCAAAAATCATACATACATAGACAGACCAATGCTAGTGTGAAGGAAATGCATCAGAGAGAACTGCAACATGCTCCAGTTCAGTCTTCATGAAAAATAGTGAGAGAGAGGGATTAGAAGCAAGGCTTTTTGACATAGTCTTCCTTTTCTTGACCATAGAAATTTTCAGAGTTCATCTTGGATGTGTAATTCTGTCACCCTGACTAGATTTCTCTCTGATTATTCACATTTTAACACCCTTAGCACTAGACAGACTTTACCCTCACTCAGAATTACGAGCTATTAAGCACCAATTTTTTAGTGCTCAGAACAAGAATCCAACAGAAGGTCAAACACTTTTCTCTCTACAGAAAACCAGTGCAGACAAGTGGCTACTTAGCGCCAGGACACAAGAGAATTTCTGTGTTTAAAGTAGTGAGATGGAAATGAAGTATCCCACTGCCAGATTGAAGGTCCTCTGCCACCTGACTTCCAACTGTGCTTTATATTTGATAAAGTTCATAGCACCTATGGCTTTAACTCATGTTTAAGTGAGCCCAGGCCTACACAGTCCAGGACACCCTCACATGGCACATGTCCCACAGCTCCCAGAATTCTCCAGACAGCCAGCATCAAGTTTCTTATGAAATAAATTAGCTGCTGCTTTCTGTCTATCAAAAGCCAGAAGGCAATGAGAGTGTTTTGGGCAATTTTTACCTGTTACTTACCCATCATTTAGCATTTGGGGACCAGGTTAGCCTTGGAAGCTATGGTTCAAAGCCATATCTTGTAGGAGGTGATCACTTGAATACAAGGTGACAATGGAGAAGGCACAGTGGGCACTCTCACACCCTCCTTCCATGAGAGTGAAGGCAGAAGGAGCCCATGAGTGCACAATGCAGGCTGTACCAGGAATGGCCCACCTCCAGATTGAGACTCATGGTCCCAACTTTACAGTTTGCTTTCAGATTTTGTGTGATATACAGCACAGGACTCTTCCCTATCCTGTTAGTGACCACCTCAGCTTAGAATTGGTCTTAGGAAAAACTGTAAGCATCAAGCATGTCTTTGCTGTACAGTGGCACATCCTCAGGAAGAGATGCAAGGGACACTCCTTTCCTTCCTAGGGCTCTCTTTGAACCCTACAGGGTGAAGGCAGAAATTGAACCTGCTGGGACTTCAGCTGTAGTCCAGGAGCTTGATATCTCACCATGGTAGTCAAAAGAAGCAGCAACAGCTTGTCTCATCATCTTGAGGGAAGACCCTGAGGTCACATCATCTTCTAAAGAAGGATACCTTCAGATCAATCAGACCTATAACTACCACTTTGGCAGAAGGGCTTCCTTGAAACCTCAGGTCAGATATCTGAGCTCCAGACAAGTGTACAATTTCAGGCCAGTTTTCTGACAGAATGCCATTTTCCAGGCATTCTGCAATGAGGGAACATCTACTGAACATGCTGCTATATTGACTCTTTTCCTAAGACGTCTTAATCTGTTTCTATAAAACTCATTAAGATGGACCAGAGAAGGATCCTTGCTTCATATAACCCTATGTGAATCAGAATGACCACGACCATCCAGCACTCAGCTAGTATTCATGTTCCACCCCTGTGACACTCAGACAAAATTACTCTTCTTTGTGAATGTTTTCACAGTGCAAAGTATCTGAAAAGTTGAAAATTCAGCCAAACTGAGTGGTTGCTATAGCATGAAGCTAAAAGTGTGTGTAGTAGGTCACAGAGAGTGGCACAAAGGTAGTCCTGGAGGCGTAGAGCCGTAACCCTTGTGTAGGGTTATATCTCATACCTGCTGCTTGTGGAAAAGGTTGCTTGGAGCAAATCATCCTCAGCAGCAATATCTTGCCATTGTGTTGAAGAGAACTCTCTGGCATTGTCTAGGACAGAGACATGAAGGAATGTAACATGAAATGCTGTCAGCCCCCTCATGTGCAGCACAGAACCAGTGAACACACTTTGCTGGATTTTGCTCCTAGGATCTGGCATGGTGAAGTTAGATGACACAGCACGCTGCTTGTAGCCAAAGCTGTCTTTCACATCCTTTACAGCCCTACAGCCACCCTGAATCCTAGTGGGACAATACTCAGTAACTTTGAGAAACACAACACTGTTGGTAATGTACTTTTATAGGATGATTTTGCAAGCTTTTGGCAGCTAGCTGTCACCACTTTGGCCAAAACTTGTAAACAACTGAGACAAGAGCTATTACTTTTGCAACTATATGTGCTTCAAGCTGCTGCAAACACCTGATCTTTTCTTCAGTTCCCATTAATCTGCCAATTATAAGAGACCTGAACTCTAGAGCATATGAAGGACTGTGGGATTTCTCTTTGCAGTTTGGTGTCTACTGGTAGCTGTCCAGGAGTGTAAATCTTGAAGGATAAATTAAAGGCAAGACCAGGAAACACAAAAGAAAAACTGTACCCAAATGAAAGTGTCTATACCATCCCAGAAAAAAAATAAGGGCATGAATGAATATCACCTTGCAGATGTTGTCCCTCAGCAGTAAGTGAGGCCCTGATTTACGTAGGTATTTATTTTGCTGCTACAGATGAAATATGACCCTTTCCAATGTAGAAAATAAGAGGAGATCACAATGGTCTTAGAAAGGAGGTTGTAAACAAAAACACCTACTGGGCTCTGTCCTGCATGAATAAAAAATTCAGAAACAGAAAGATGCTACTTACGGCCCCAATGCACGATAATGTACTAGGGTATGATGCAATGTATTCTAAATTTACTGAATATTTCAAAGGCACCAGAAAAAACAAACCCCAGGTAATTGCATTTCCTAGAACAGTTTTCCTAAAACAGTTGCTAGAAACCGAGTATTATGAATTTGATATTCCTGTCTTACTCCTCATGCATACACTCTGCCACATCCTTTTTCTCCCATGCAAAACACATACTGATTTTGCAGAAGGCCTTATATTTTCTAAACCCATCCCCTTATAGAAATGCATACTTTCAGCACTGAATCAGTGCTGTGCCAATGGTCTTTTTCAAAGGCAAGCACCAAGCCAGCAGCATGAACTTTCTCAGCTTCAGATGACTGGAGGAGGAGAAGTCAGAGGTAGCCCTTGTTCTGCCAAGAAAGCTAGTCTTTTCTGCTCCTAGGGACTTTGTTCTTCTGCATGTGGGTCAAATGAACTGAAAAAACTTTCTCTTCTTGTAGCCCATTCTTCTAGCGTATGTCATCTGATTTCACTCATCTATCCTTGTGCTGGTTAATAACCTGGTTTTGGCTACAGCATATCTTCCAGAAAGACTTCCAGTTCTAATTTACAAACACAAATGAAAAATTAGCTGCTTCCAAGGCAAGTTCCTTCTCACTAATGAATCACACTCTCTGCTAAAAGTGTGTATCTTACATCTCTTCTGAGTTTTAATTGAAATTCTCATGTGAATGTTACTTCTGGCTCCAGTAAGAATTAAGCCAATGAATCACCATAGCTCTGATCCAGGGTGACAGCTCCTACGCATAACAAGGAAATCCATAGCCTTATGAATTGCAGGAAGCTAAATGGAAAATGCTTCTTATATATCAAATCTACTGGCACATGAACCCCTGCATGCTGCACTGAGCTATCAGCATTCCGGGAACAAGCGAGCAGCAATTAGAATATTTTTTAATCTAGTATCATGATCAAATATTCAGAAAGGCAAATGCTAGTAGAGTTCAAACACAAACAGAAAATTTCCTGTAAGAGCACGAAATCAGCAGACTACAGGAAAAGAGACCAAGACTATATCACATTTATGTCTGAGCTTCAGCCTGATGCTGTGAGGACAGAATGATCTAATCAGATGTCTTTTTATCTCAGATGGTTTGAAAACTGTATTGGAAACTATCCAACCCTTTCACAGAACACAAGACTTGAACACTGAGTTCATCTTTCTCATCTGGCTGCTCATCAATTTGCTCTGCAAACATCGAGGGAGACGACCATTAATCTATAATAAACCCTCTAGACTGGTTTCTAGGTTAGTTATGATAACTCCTTTTGTGGAGTAAAAAAGTTGTCAAAAACATGTTTTAACACAAAGCATTGACTCATAAGCACTCCACTTTCTTCACTTTGATGTCTGCCTGTCTAGTTCAGCTCGAAGAAAATCAGGGTTCCTGTGGTTTCCAGGAGTGTGAATATAGAGAACTGCTGAATTCCACAGAAAATAACCACACGCAAAATTAGATGCCTGTAACCTCTAAAAACACTGAGCGTGGGATTGTAATTAAAATCCTTCCTTACAAGAAAGTCTTGTAGTGCTCCAGCAAAGACACACCTCCCCATTTCTTTGTTTCAGGTTCATTTGAATGCTCTGAAATGTTCTTGTACATTCATTTTGTTCAATGAGGCCCCACAATTTTGGAAGTTTACATTGAAGTATCTGCTTAAGCCTCACTGAAACTAAATTGCAGTAAAGTAATATTGTGAAAACAGGCCAGCATTGCACCAGCTATAAGCAATGTTGTTGACAGAAAATACTAATATTAGTAAAGCGATAAGCTTAGGCACCTTCATTACCGAACCTCTTCAGTTCACATACTCAGAGCACAATGCAATCAGCTTTTTTCAGAAGAGCTTTATGTGCAATGCCAGCAAGCAACACCAACTGTTTACTACAGAGCTGAGTTTTTCAGAAATGTGTGTGCATGCTTTGTGATGGCTTCCTAATTGGAAGGACCAGTGCAGACATGTCCCCGGAGAAAAGTCTGATTAGATACTGTTACTTGCAAGTAACTGTGAATGAATTCCAGGTAATTTTATGCTCTAATTATGCAAAAATTTGTTCTGATCCGTTTCTGAGAACCAGGTCCACTAAAATAGTCCAATAGATCAGCCATGGCATATACCCACGGCAGTAATCAGGAGCGCATTCCTCTTAAACCAGATTTTGCTGCACTGAAGTTCCTTAGGTGCTGCTTCTCTTTTCAGGGACCATGGCATGAACAGAAAATCTCTGTAGAGATTGTCAAATTCAGGGAGTATATCTGAGTCACCGAAAGAGCATAAAATTATTAAATTCTGCTTCCAGTACAAAGACTGGGGAAGGGACCCATGGGACTGATTTGCAGCAGGGCACCAGGCTGCTCCTGGTCTGCTGGAAAAGGCTTGAGGCCCATCAACTAATACATGTTATAAACTGAGATTCAGGTCTAGGTGCCTAGGAAAACTCAAGATAACTAACTACATGTATGGCAACGTTTTAGAGGTGCACATAATAATGAGTCTAGGATGCAGTTTATGTACTGTTACAGAGCTTAGTCATGTATCTGTGCTAGGTTTTTTCCCTTTGCAACTCCAGGTAGCACCTCGTTACCATCTAACATGCTGTTATTGTTGAAATATAGTGACGGACTCTAAGATGCGTGAAAATCTCCCAATTTAATGGTGAAGCAAGATCTATAAATAAAGCTTTCTCTAGTCTTTAAATCAGTTGGAAAAGCAATTTAGTGACAGGTTGAAGTGGTTTAGTTCACTTATTTGCCTTTGTGAGATATGAATTAGGAGAAATGCAAAGCAGGCTCAAAAACTTTAAAGAGTATGAAGAAAGTTTATTACTAGGATTAAAAGGAAAAAATAAACACTAAGAAAATAATGAGAAAAAAACAACATTCCCCTCTTTTTCCAGCACCACCCCCCAGCCTTTCCAGCACTTACCCCCAGCACCCCGCTCGCACAAAGGATAACAAAGATGGAATTTCTGGTCAGTATTAAAGTTCTTTAAAAAGTCTCTCCAAACCCAGGGAAAAAGGAGGTCTCCTCTCTGCTCCAGTGTGGTTTCCAAACTGCTACCTGCAACAGTCCTGCCCGCCCAGAAACAGTCTATTCCACTGAAAACATACTAGTCTCTCCCATGCAAATCTTACAGTCTTTTCATACCGCAGTCATGGGCCAAACATGGGGTGTTCTCATTTTAAGGATAAGCAAATTCCAGCCTGAAATTCACAACTCTCTTCTTCACAAAAATCTCTAAAAAAATCCCTTTTGTCCTGGGCTCATTGATTCAAATTAAACACACAGCTCTCCGATGACCTGGC
>VZRO01003873.1:3968479-4086029 GCA_013397915.1 Daphoenositta chrysoptera
GGAGCCATTGCCCCACCACCCCCTCCGTGCCAGCAGGAGAGCTGGATTCAAAGAGAAAGTTCCCGCACCTCCAGCAGGTTTAAATATGCAAACTCAAAAAGCGCAATTGGATCGAGAAACTGTCAATCAACTTAGCTCCAACCCATGACACAGGTTGATGTAAGTAAAGGGAATGAGAATTTAACCATAAATGTCCAAAAGGTTGAACTAACAATCTGAAGAAGTCCATCCACTTGTCTCATGGCAAGGAAAGGATAGACACCCAATACAGAGATACATGAGGTTTAACTGCAGAAACTCTCATGATAAAGAGGATGTCAGAGCAGAGATAAAGGATAAAAGACCTCCATGCCATCCACACCCAGCTAGGCCCAATCTGCATCAGAAATAAGGGATGTCTATGGGACTGGTTCAGACTGCAATAACTAGATTTGAAGCCCTTGAAGTTAGCATAGGTGAATGACACTAAGAATATTTCCAATCATGATGAAAAATCTGAATAATAGATATTTTTATAGCAAGTATAAATCTATTTTTTTCTACTTAAATAGAGAAAGAAATATCTTCGTGATGGCATAAAAAAAAAAGGTAATGCAATCTGGTAAGCATGGGAAACAAAGAAGCACCACGGTGTCCTGGGTCTGTCACCAGCAGAGAATAATTCATTGCTCTTCCCATATCACATCTGGTTCAAGATGGCCCAGTTACATCCTCCTGGTCTAATAGGGTGCACTAGAAACTGAAGCAGCTTGTCTGAAGCTCTGTAGTTTCCAGCCATCTGCAATAGTGCCTTGCATCAACATCAGAAACTTTGATTATTTGCTCAATCTACCCTGACCATTTAAAGCATTTATTCTTCGAAAAAGAAAGATGAGTGCAAGTCCTTCCTCTGGCCTGAATCTCAGGGCTGGTCAACTCATTCTTTTTCAGAGGACTTGTAGGACAAAACAACTCTAAGATTCTACATGGACCCTGTTCCATCAGCTTTGATGTTGCTACCTTCTCCTTAAAGTTAATCCATGTTTGGTGAGTTGAGCAGGTTAGAAAAGAGCAAACAATGCACGCATCCCTCTCCTCTTCTGACATCACTGAGCAACCCTTTGGCTCCCCAAACACAGCATGTTACTGGGGCATCTAAATGACATCACCCAGCTACAGGGTGTGACGATGCCTAAAATGGGGACAAATTGTCAATACATCACTTTAATATTCTGTGGGAATGTTAATTAAAGAGAGTTATTTTGGACATTTTTGTTTATGATTTGAGCTCCAGGTCTGCAAACTTACCTGCATGTTCTCTACTCACTACCTCTCCCAACTGTCCCTCTGTGGGAATTGTTGCTTTAGTTTAGGGTGGGTCTTTGCCACAGGGTTAGTCCAGGTTCTTGCTCAAAGATTGGTTTCCTCTGCCATGCACATAGGAGAGCTGAGGAGTCAAGATTTTCTTTGGATTTGGCCTGGACTGATAGATGTCTACTTTGCAAATGAACTCAAAAGCTGTAACCTCTGCCACCCAGTCCTGCAGATTCATAGAAAGGCCTTGTTTTCTTGCCCACTTAACTCCTCATTTTGGCACTGCAAGTTTCCTAGATCATTGTATCATTTAAAAAACAATTCCTTCCCAATCCTGAGTTGTGTTTCTGCCATCCTTGTAGCACATTTGAATAGGAACTTCATGCCTGGTCCTGACCTTGTGTGCACTAGGCTTTTGGTAGGAGTTCAGGAAAATTCATCACTTGGGAAAACCTCAGAAATCAGAAACTCTGAAATTTCTAAGGCAACAACAACAAAAGGACTCCCAAAAGAGAAGCCTGATCTTGGGAAATAAATGGAATACTAAAAAATGTGTTCAGGATGACTAAAGAAAGCAGCTCAGCACTTGACAGGTCACTTGTATCTGTTTGATACAGTTTCTTTTGTTTTACTGATGATTATTCTCATTTTACTCAGTGTCAATATGAGCTCAAGGATGCCTTGCAAAATAACAACTAACCAGTTCAAGGGGATTTTGTTGATTATCTTCACTGTCTCCATTTTCACAACATAACATGCTTCTCCTTCAATGCAAAATGCCGTCAGCATACTTTTTTCCTGGAATGACTTTCATTCACTGCCATGACAGTGTATCCCTTCCAGTTGTTGGCTTACTTTATTAAACCAGAAGAGTAATGGCACTTCCAAACAGGTCTTTCCACAATACCAGTTTAATCCTAGATGGGCACAGCTTGTGATGAGAGGCAGAAGTTCAGCCTAAGACATGGGGTTTATGCAGCACTGAAGGGAACAAAGCAGTACAACTAGAATTTCATATGTGCCCTCTCTTCCCCTCAACATAAATGACTGTCATTTTATAAGCAACAATTCTCAAAAGTACAAAAGGAAGCTAAATTTGCATTGAATGTTCGTAGGCTGGGGTCTAAAAGAAATAATCTGGATAAAAGACATTTCTGAAAAAATTAATTTCCACTGTTGTGGCTGTTGCATAAAAGGGATTGGGCTGTAGTTTAGCTCATGGCATTTAAGACACTCATATCATTTTTTGTTAATATTTCCATACCAAACTCCAAACTGTTCTTCCATTACCTGCAAACTGGGTCACCTTCAGGTTCAATCTACGAGGTTTCATGCTTTTGTTGCAAAGTAAAGACTGACAACAGCAAACCTGAAAACATCTGGGAGAAACTAGCTGCAGGGAGGGCAGTCATGGAAGGAGGATACAGCTTGCTACATGAAATCCTGAATTTCTACAAAACAGGGTTGGCATGCCTCATAGGAAGGACTTCAGACCAGAAAAAATAATAGGGGGGAAACTGGGAGTGATTTTGGTTCTCAGGACTAACAAATGAAGTAACAACAAATATGGCAACAGCTGATGGAGCATGAGGAAGGAAGCTCTCACTGATAGAAACAACATTGAAGCAGCTGATCACGTTCCTCAGGGACTGTTTCTCTCCCCAGTGGATTGCTGAGCATGGCTGGTAAGAAACTGCTTCCCTGTTGTGCACTAACGCAGGAGGCCTGGCAAACAGACCGGGCAAGGTCAAACCATTGGAACAGGATGTGAAATCAGACACTAGAAGGAATAACAGCATGTGGTAAAATAGCAGCCACATTTAGAGCAGATGTATTGAGAAAAAGCAGTGTGCAAAAAGACAGAGATGAAGCTAAAGGCAGTGGGATGCATTAACAAAGGAACTGAGCATAAAAGTGTAAAGGTAGAAACAATGGCATGGGCACAACAGTATCTGTCACAGTCTCACTGGGCTGAGAAACCACTATATAATTTCATTATGAGGTCTGGGTGTTATAGATATTCAGGCAATGCTATTAGGAAGAGAGTTTTACTAATAATCATATAATTAAGGGATACTTTGGTATCCTACATAAAGAATGTAGAATAAGTGTGATGAGAAGGGTAAATTACTTCTAGATGGGATGGGAAGCACATTTCTCCACCAAATAGCCGATAAAACCAAGAGACTGTGGGCTATTCTTATTAGTCTTGCAATTGCTGAAGTCATTTTAGAAAATTTTATCATTAAAAATAAAATCCCAAAGAAGATGAGTTTATATTAAATGGAAGAACATGTGAAAGTAGGTCTGCAAGTTCTTCACTGAAGACAGAGCATTATTGGAAATGAGGGAAACTAATTTAGCCATCTGATGCTGAAAAGACTGATATTGTGACTAACTGCAAATATTTCTGCTCTTTACTTAAATTTAACTACTTCTTAATGGAGAGGGACATGAAAAGATGTTAGAGGTATGGTACAAAAAACGGAGAAATGGGTAAAATTCTGATCATTATTTGAGGACTTGAGTTGAAATTTAAAGAGATGGAGAACAACACTGTTAAGAGGGGCAAAGGAATAGGTAGTTTGTCTTGACGGAAAAAAAAGAAAACTATTTGATTTGTGTATCCTTTCAGAGAGAAGAATAAGAAGTATGTTAAACCTAGACATGATGGAGAAAAGATCTGTGTAAAAAAAAAATATATATATATATCTAAATAAAAGCATTGGTTATATATATATAAGAGACCAAGAAGGTCAAACAATAAATTCAAATAACTTAATGAGCACACATTTAATAATTTAATACGGAAATTGAAAGGTCTCTTGCCCTTGGAAAAAGAAGTTATAGAACAATGTGGTTTTGGTCAAAGCAGGGACACAAAACCTAATGAAAGCTAAGACAGAGATAGACCAGTTGTTACATTATGGCTGCAGCAAGAGAGGAGGGATCTTCCTGCTTCCTGCAATACCATTGTCAGAACTGCTGTGCTGCTTATGAAAAACAGGGCAAACTGCCTATCTTCCTGTTGTCTCCATAGTAAAACAAACAATACAGGAAATTATAACAGAGCAAACTGAAAACAACTTAAGTTCAAAGGAGCAGTATTCAGCTTGCACTAATGTTCCAATATTGGACTCCATGATATTGCTTTTGATGCGGTGCAGGATGCTGGATACTGGGCTGGAGCTGGTGATAATTATATGGTGTTGATTTTTATTTTAACATCTTTCTGCGTACCAGAGTGGATTTCCCTCTTTGCTGAAGCACAGATCTTGCCAAAGTGTGTGGCCTGAAGGAGAAGAGCTTGGACTTGATAAAATACCCCTTCCCACTGCTAGCAGTGTCTTCAGTAATGAAGAAGTAAGGGTTCAGCCCTGCAGAAGGCATCCTGCACTACTGCCCACAGTGTCAGTGGCTGTCACTATCATCAAAGAATTTGGCAGCAAGGACCCCTGTAGCTTGAGGAATTTACCCTCGTATCTAAATGAGCCTCCAACACATGCCCTGCAGATGTAATCCAATTGGCCTTCTCGTCTGCTAGGTGGGATCCTGATAACAACACCTCTGTACCTTCAAAATCTTGCTGGGAAGACGAGTGAATATTCAAGCAGCCAGCTGCTGCTGAGCTCTGCTGCAGATGCTCCCACTGTTCTGAGGGAAGATCAGGTTTAAGACAAATTGTCCCAAACACAGAACAAAGAAATATGCTGAAATAGCATCCAGTAAACAAGAAAAGTAATCTGAAAACATATGAACTAAAACAGCTGTGGCAGAAACTAGAACTAGATAGTGAGCAAAACAATTAAGAAATAGTCTATTGTCATCCCACTCCTCTTTTGAGAGCCTTAAAAATAGTTTTCCCTCAAACAAGGGAAAATCCAGACTAAGTGCAGAGCTACTGAAGCAATTATTTATACTATTCTCAGGGCTTCTAGACTATACTTTCCTGGAGGTCATCTCCTTGGATATATAGCCACAGCCATCAGCTTCACCTACATGTGGAAGAGTACCTGGAAACTGGACTTTATTTCTTCTTTCCACTGTGTGTGATTTTCTTTCTGCATCCTTTTAGTTTGCCTTTCCATTTTGCCATCTGTTTAAAAATTATCTCTGTCAGAGAACAAGGAGAGTGTCAGAACATGCTCACAGCAGCACCATAAATAGTCCATGGTTGAAGGAACTTGCCAGCTCTTGGAGTTGTTGAAAGACCATTTGCTGTGCCTGACCAACTGCAAATAAGGAGTGCATTCACTTCTTACCCTTCCCTGTAAGTTGTGATGTGGGCAGCCCCAATTCTGGAGCACAGCATAGCTCCTGTTTTTCACTACTTCCTAACTATATGCAGGTATTTAAATCTTCTCTGGTTATCAGATTAACTCATTTGTATTAATACTAGATTATCAGCATGATTTGTGGGGAAGGGAAACAAATAATACGTACTGTGCTCTTCATAAGCTAGCAGTTGATTCTGACATGACCTCTCATTAAGTCTTTCTCATTTTCACTGCTTTATACATTGCTTGTCTCTGACAACACCATAGAAAATAGCTAGTTTTGTCTGGCTAAAACAGGACTATTTAGCATTCAAGCATTATGTTGCTACTTTGAATATTTATGGACTCAGACAAACCCAGACACTGGAAAATATTAGCAGCACCTAAAAGGAGGATGCCTTAGGTTGGTCACAGCAAGGTCCTGTCTGCAAGGAAGGGGGACTCCCCTACACCTTCATTGACAGTTCTGGGATACTGGCACTGAAACTTCTACCTCCTTCACATTTGTGAGTTCCAGTTTTATCCAAATATGAGCTAAGTATGGCAGAAAATTCTTTTAGGTGAATCATCACTGTGTGCTACAGCCCTAATGTTCCACAGAGGAGCCCTGAAGTCCTCTACAGTGACTAGCTTGTCAAAAATATGGGGCTAACTATAACATCTGGCACCAATCAGTGACTAATGCTGCTTTCATGGCAGTGAAAAACCAAGAGGTTATTCATCTGGATCATTACTTTTTAAGCTCCAACAGTTCAAAACCAGATAACATTTTGTTTTGTTTTTAAGGCAAAATAGAGGCCAGCTGGTGACAGCTGAAACAGCAAGTGTCCAGTGATCAATTATTTTAAAGGAAGATGACTAATTCTCTCATGTCACACACAAAAGCTATTTCAATATCAAACAAAGAGTCTAATCTGAAGAGACTGCATTAGCCCCAGGCCCTTGAACACTGAGAATTTCCTTCTCTATTTCATGTGAAGTCTTCCTCACATTCCACAAGCAAGTTCTGTAACATGCTTCTTATGAGATTTTGAAACTGTTCCCTTGTACCATGGAGATTCATCACGCTGCAAACACATAAAATGTCATTAATTCTTCTGAGGAAAACATAGTGGTGGTCACAGTGAGAGCATCAGTTAGAGACAGGCAGAGAGGGGGGAAAATGAGACATTTAAATTTTGTTAATTTTGTGGAAGTAGAGGATTTCAGATTAAGTTTTGTAATATTTGAAGGAAAATTAATAGATATACTGGGGTTTATTTTCTTTTTATTAGGGTAGATCACAGTGTTATTCATATAGATTAACACTGTTGTATTGGGAGACCAGTTTTAAAGCCTCTTGCACTGACTTTTGAAGAATTTTGGCAGTACAGCTCCTCCCACAGATCCTTTTCCCACTTTTACTTAGAAAAAAAAAAAAAATTGGCCATATGCCTTACAGTTTCTTCCACCCAGCTACTCTGATCATCAGAAAGACATCAAAGAAACTGTAAAGGACCATACTCATTAGAACAACCCACAGACTTGCAACAGGAACCGAGCTCTTTGGAGCCTTGGAAGTAAGACCATATTGCTGCCCCATCCTTTAGTCTTGCGAGAGGAATAGAGTACAAAGATTCAGCCAGCATTTCTTCAGTGCTTCAGAAAGAGCATTCAAGACCAAAGCTCTGTTCCCACCTACACTGTGCTAGAGGTCCCTGATCACTTTATGCAACATTTATAGTCCATTTAAAAGCACTGATGGCACAGAGATTGCTTTAGAGTGTCTAAGCATCCACACTTGAAAACAGCAAGGGTAAATTAGAGTGAAGCAAGTGCCTCTTGAGCACATACAAGCTTGTTTTTCTGCAAGATGCAAGTGGGAAGACTTGAAGAATTCACCAGAAGAATAAATGGCATAGTCTCAACACAAATTGTGTGACAATCAAAAGGAGAAACTAAACTTCTTTGTAATTCCACCTGAGTAGACATGACAGGCAGAGCTTCACTTCAGATGGCGAAATTCTGGCAACAAAAGAAACAATTGAAAATGGCGTCTAAGCATGAGACACATCAGACACTTTTATTAACCTGCACATTCATCAGCCCTATCTAAAATTATGCATTTAGTGCATGCCAAATTTGACTGCAATCGTTCAAAACATACAGAAGAACCATCACTTCTCATCCCGCTTCCTCCAACAGATAAATTATAAAGTACTTATGTATTTCATCCATAGCTCATTCTGAATGTTTTTTAATGCCATTTACCTAATCTCATATAGGCTGAGACCTCAGTCCTTGATAAGCAATTCACAGAGTGCTGAATATTAAAACTAAACAAACTCTCACCCAGACCCTGCTTAGCCTGTTGGCTTTCTGGTTTGTTTTGGAAAGGCCTAAGGAAAGGCACACAAGGAAATCCAAAGAGTGAAACTGCACTTGGAGAAAATTATCTGTTTACGGAAATTACACATATTCAGAAGCGCATAATTCATAACATCTTTTTAAAACATAGGAATTGACAGAACAAGAAATAATTAACAAAAAAAAAGCAACAACCTCAGCTAAGGGGAAAAATAATTTCTGCAAATTAATAGTGTGATGCTTGAAATAAAAGTTGAGCAATAGACGAGTCAGAAGCACCTGCAAGTTCAAGACAAGATAAGCATTGTTCCAGTGGCTTAAACACATCATCTTTGTGACATAAAGATCCATAAGCAGAGCACAATCCAAAACCATTTGTGAGATGATGTGCTTTCAAAAGGGAAAGCAACATATTTCAAGCCCTGAAGTGGTTACTTTCAGTAACGTTACTACACTGACACTCACCTCTTCAGCTTGAAGTGTGGTTACCTGACTATAAGTAATAAGAGCTAAGAAAAGAGAGGTCAAGTGTATTCCCTCCAGCTTCAGTCTCTCTTGATAAGCTTTGTCTCATTGCAGCAGGATTTCAAGGTTGTGAGTGGTACGTGATTGTGCACTTGGTGCTTTGGGTTACAGAGTGAGGAAAGTATAAAAGGGAAATTTAGACTGGAAGTCCACTTTTGCTGTGAAAATCTCACATTTACATGTTCTTTTAAGTTTGATAACAGCAGCAGGCTTTAAAAAAAACCAAACCTCCAAGCACTATATGGCATTTAAATAGCAGAGCTAATATAATTATGTGTAAGTTGGAACAATTATCTGAAAATCATGCAGTAAAAAAAGGAGGCAAAGCACTCAGCCATCACAAATGAAAATGCCAGAAGGGACCTAAGCCTTCATTATAGACTGATGACCTGCTAAATTATACTGCCAGAGCACACGCAAGACCATCATTGACAGTCCAATTCCAGCTTACCTCTGTGGAGACATGAGAAATTCTTCTCTCAGCCCATACCCAGAAAGCAGATGAAGAGCATGAAAATTAAAAGCTTCATAGAGATCTGCTGGGCCAAACTGACACTGCACCAGAACTTGATTAAAGAGGTTACAGGGACTTCATATTTCTCTGGTTGTCTCAGCAGAGACACTCTAATAAGAAATGTAATGGATAGATGGAGAGAGCACAAGTAAGGACAGTCACTGACCCTTTAACTCTGGGAAGTCAATTTTCTCATACATGCACTCTTTTGAGTTGTGAGTGCAAGCTGGTACAAGCTTGTTTAGCCAGGATGCAGGTGATGGTGAGGCTGGACTGTCAGCCTGGATGCAGAGGGGATAGAAGTGGGAACTGCTGCTGGAGTGTATCTGCAGCACACAGGGGACTGCAGGAGAAGGACCCACTAGCTAGAACTGGCTTTGTGACAGTGTGAGGCACCAAAGCCAAGATGGTTAGCTCTGCTGTGGGTCAGGGATCAGATTAAAAGAGCAGCACTGAAATAAAACTATTATCTGATTTTTTTGGGCAGGAGCAACACTGCGCTGGGCTGTAGTTGTACACAGACCCTCACAATCTCTTGGTGTGTGCCATGAGTACAACAGAGCTGTTTTCCTGCTATGGTTCCTTCTATGAACTGGGGTCCAACCTTTTACCTTCAATACTGACAGACACGTGGGTGAAATAGGGCGATGAGGCCTACCAGGCTGCAGCAGTACTGATGGGCTTGGTTGTGGCAGCTGCACCAACAGAACAAGTGGGTTATTGCAAAACCTTAAACTGAAACAGGGTGGGCTTAGATTAGATATTGGGACAAAATGCTTTACTGTGCTTGTGGTGGGACGGTGGCACAGGTTGCCCAGAGGAGTTACAGATTCCCCAGCCCTGCAAGTGTTCATAGCCAGGCTGGATGGGGCTTTGAGCAACCGGGTCTAGTGGAAGGTGTCCTTGCCCGTTATGAGGAAGGCAAAACTAGATATTTACAAGATCCCTTCCAACCCAAATCATTCTGGTTCTCTGATTCACTGCACTAGGGAAAAGTCTAGCCCATACTTCCCTTAGGAGAAGAGGGAAGAGCTATTTTGCCTCTCCTCAAACAGATGGACTGCCTGGTCTTCAGCAGAGAGGGACTGTACAGCACTTTTCAAAACCATGCTGGTTTCTGCTCTGGCTTCAGGGGCAGTCAACCACTCCAAGGATCTACCAAGGAAGCAGGGAAGAAGCCTGAAGCAATGACATGCAAAGGATGCTGGGAATAGTTTTAAAATGTCAGATTACCCAAGCAGAGAGGACAGAAGGTACAGACATGCCCTTGTTCTTGTGAGATGTTGCAGTTTTCACAGACCAGGGATAAAGGGAGCACAGCATCACTTCTCAGAGACCATCAGGAGGGAGATGCACCCTAGTTTGTGACCACAGGGAATAAACAGAGACTCTTCATTGTCCCCTTCCCAGTTTCTCTGGGGAAATACTGTATGGTCAAAATATGCTTTAAAAATCAAAATGTCGTCTGCCTTGCAAAGGGCAGTGGAAGTGTTTGCAAACTCCTTCACTTTTCCCTCAGGTAGATACACAGCCAGCTGTTCTTTTATCATCAAACCAGTCGTTAAACATAGACTACACCACAGAAAATGGAAAAATAATGAAAGCTGTTCTTGTAAATATATACTGTGTGTTTATAAATAATGCTTGAGTTTTTCTCAGGGAGAAGCTATTTTAGTTTCTGTCAAAAAAAGGTTCACCTGTTCACCTTAAGGACGGAAATGTGGAGGATGCTATTTCCAAGATGATAAGGTTGTACATTTACAAGAAAAATTCTTGCAGGTACATCAATATGAACACACGAGCACACAATAGTTGCACATTTCAGGCATACAAATCCACCACAGCTATCTTTGGCTGAGGCAGGAATCACTAATTAGCTACGTCAATATTAAAGCTCAGTGACACAGATGGCTGAAAGAGGGTAGATGACAACCAGATGCTGGAGTTGAGACTGAAGAACATTGCAATAAAAACAGAAGCATCTTTACCATCACTCCTACCTTGATATGTAAGGTTTGATCTGGACAACCCTCATAAAACTAAAAAAAGAAATGGAATTTTTCCTGTCATGCAATCGACTTTGTTTCACATCTTTACTTTGCAATTTGGATTTAAGTTTTCTAGCCAGTAACTGTCAAACAACAGAGAATGTCACTCTGACTTATAGACTATTACGATTTTTTTCACAGCAGCATTTTCAGAGGGAGTTAATTCTGCATAAAACACAATTATTTCTTTTTATGTGCCTCCAGAAATTATGAACTAAGTTTTCATATACACCTCACTTCAGAAGCATCAGAATGTTCCAGCTCTGTGTCTCCTGAATAACAAAATTACCATGTTTGGTATGAAAACATAGATTAGAGCAGTTTAATTAAGACAGTTCTGGAAAAGTGAACAAATATCAGAGCAAAACGTTCATCATTAAATGAAAGACAAATTGCTACATTTTGTTTTGATAGTTTGTATATTTGGCAGGGGAAAACATGTCATAAACAAATACAGTTTTCTTCCTGCTATTCCTAGAGTGGAGCTGTATTTAAAGGTACGGGCAAGATGGATTTTAATCACAATATTGGGCTAAACAAGTGTAGCACAGAGCAGGAGTGAGTGTATATGGTACCTCATTAGAAATGGCCCTCTTCTTTCTCTATGTGCAGATCCAATATTAAGAAGTCTGGCTCTCATTTGCTTTCCAGCACAGATGAGGAAGCCAAGCTTATTATTCCCTTATTAGGAAGGGATATTAGTGTTATAATTCAAGCTGGTGAAATTCAGATTTCTTATCCTGAGGGGAACTTCAAGGCATTGGCACCTGGTTTCATTCTACATCACAAATGAAAAAAAAAAAAAAAAACAAACCCTTCACTTTGACTGTTCTTAAATATTTTGTTTTATTTTGTTCCAGCTGCCTCTGAAATAAATGAGAGCAGTAATAAAGTCAAACTGAAATGTTATAACTTTTATCTAACTAATATTTTGATAATTTTTTGCACGAATTTTGGCACATCCATGGCCATGATTCAATTTAGTCTCTTTCAAATAGCACTTGCTGATAGAATGCTGTTACTTTTACAATTGTCTGCAAACTCTGATTAGAAATTAACTGATCTGTTAATAGTGACTGAACAGATTTTTCTCCCAGTGACGTATGACCAGGCCCTAGGATGCTTAGGCCTCACCCAGACTTAGAAGCAATATGGTGACAGAGGAATCCTATTGCACACAGGAAGACTGGACTCTCCCTGGACCAGCCTGGCTCCACAGAGTGGAATTCTCCAGGAGGAAGTCCCTGTTCACACCTGCTCCAACAATGAACTCTCCATCCTTGCCTACCTACTTCCTGCTGGTGCAGCTGTGAAAGGGGAACTAAAGAAAAGGAGGAAAACCGTATTTAGTACTTCCCAAGTGTCTGAAATGACCCATTCCTTGCTGTTCTTCATGTTTCCTAGTCCCTCAGCAAAGGTTTTAAGTGCTCATATTCCAAAAAAGCACATTGACCGCCATGCACTCCTCCCTAGTCTGCAATTGATCTTTCCTCTGTTTGTTTGCTGGGGTGTAGATGCATTACTTCTACACTTGAAGGCCCTCAGGGTCCACAGCTATTACCTGTCACACCCCATTTACCACCTATCTTTGTGGCCATCAGCAGTGCTACCTAAATAACAAAGAAAAGAGTAATAGCAAAGTCAAACAAAAAGGAAACCCAGATATCCAGAAAATGGATGGAACGTGGGAGAGGGAGAAAGGAGTGGAGGCTGAGGACAGAAAGCAACAAAAAATTACCTAATCCTGGCCTTTTAGGTGGGATATAGGTCCCCTGGAATGACCTGGGGTGCACCTGTTCAGCCAAGGCACAGAAATAATAAGGGCTGTTGTACAACTGGATCTTTCACGGCGGGACGAAGGGGCTTCAAACTTTCTACCTGGAGGGATCAGTTCCAATTCACCCCCACCTCCAGTACGGGCACTTAGCAGCAGTGGGAGCATGGTCAGCACAGGCTGCCTCAGTGGAGGGAAGGAGACATCACCCCAACATATTTTTTTAATAATTCTGCTAGTGAGCAGCAGAAGTGGAGAAATAGATCTGGCACTCCACTGGAAGAGAACATGTCTGTCCCGACCATCTTCTCTATCACTAATTAATGTGTTCTGAATGGTAACAGGCTGGGACAATCAAGGCTGGAAGCAGCACTGAAAGCAGCTGCTCAGAAGTGGCTAGGACAAATATTAAAATGAGGAAACCTGTGGAAAAACTGAGAATTATGAGGAAAAAATTGGTAATGAAACAATAATAGCTTGTATGTATGTAACGACTCTCAACCCAAAGGAACCCACAAGATTTTGCAGCATAATAAGGAAACTAATTAAGAGAGGTCACTTCACCCAGCACTGAAATGGAGCTGCCTCTTGTGTAAGTGTCTGGTAATTATCAACAGTACAGTAGCAGTAGTACAAAACTGCTTGGGTCTGGAAGTATAAAATAATACCAAAACTATCTAAAGTATCTGGTACACAAGTCATTCAGCCTGGTTTCAAGTTTGATTAGGAAGGTAGTTTGAGTTTGTCCCTTCAAAAGCTGCATTGGTAGGAACCAGATTTTCTGAAGTCTGCAACACAGAGATGTCTGTGCCTGAACTATTCTCCCTACCTCCTCTTACAGACAGCAAAAGGAAACAGGTACTTTTAGGACACAATTCATGTGATCGACAACAGATATTTATTTTAAAATGGGATTAATCACATCCTAAAATTATAATTATATTCTGGCTATAAAGCGAGTCCTGGCACATAGTTTGAATGTGAACATTTTTGTTGTAAATTTCTTTATTTCTGTCAGATGAAAACTACCTGATATATATAGACACAAGATGCTGTGTGCAAGACACCCAACTTTGCTGGGTTGATATTTTTTTTTATTATTATTTTAGTAAAGAGAAGAAAAACATAGCAAAATTAAAGTGTCTGCAATATAGCAAAGGGTAGCCTTTTCTGGTCACCATTTACTCTCGCAGTGATGCCCTTATTTTTCTGCACTCCTCACCTTCATATTTCTTCCATTGCAACATTACTTCTTCTATTTTCTCTGAGTTCATGCTTTGAAGGTGGGAGCAGCTCTGTAAATGCCAAATCACTATATTATGGGAGAAGGAAGAGTTCAGGATACTTGGAGAAACACTATAGAGGCCACAACCTCTTTTTTTCTCCACCTCTATTCCCTTAATATTTTCCTTTATTTGGAGTTTAAGATGGAGATAGTAATTGCTTGGAGGGCATAGCCAGCAGCAAGGTCTGCCAAGGCATAATCTGAAGAGAACATGCAGGGAAATAAGGAGAAATCTGCTAGGCAAAGCTTCTGAAAGAGGAAATAACTGCAGCAAAAAGGTAAGGTTTTTAGAACAGACCTCAAGGTGTTTCAGGAATCATCTGTGATTTTAACAGGCCATGTTTCTGAGTAGGGCAAGCAACATCTAGCAAAGGCCTGTTTTGATGCCTTTGCTCTTATTCTTTCAAAAAGTAAGTTTTATGTGTAAAAATCAGTATTTCTACGTATTTTGTGATTATAGTAACCAGGTTAAATACTAAAAATGACAATACTAACTCCCCAGAGAGAGCATCAGAAACAATGGCTTTAGCAAATGGCGTGATCCTTGGCAACATGGAAAAATTACTCCTTTCCTAAAGTTTTTTTACTATTTCAGGTAATTACTATTTTGTCTGGGCTTTATCTTTTTCAAGAATACTAAAGGAGGTTATAATGAAACATAAGTGAACAATTATGTTCAAATTTAGAAGAGGTGAAAACAAGTGTTGCCTCCAAGAACCTGATTCTGAAGGTGCAACCAGAACTAATACAGAAAGAATCTTCTGCAAACTCCTTTCAACAACTATCATGACATTTAAATCTTCATATTCCTTTGCATTTACAAGAAAAGCTCTCATAGAGCTTTTCTTCCATAGATGGGCAATTTCTTTGCTAAATATATAGCTATGTATACATTGTCCAGGAGTCTTGCTGCAAGCGGGTGAAGTTCATTACATATAAAGACATGACAAAACTGAACCATATTCTGTGAGGTGGGATGCAATGAGAAAGCAGATACAATGCAACATGGAAGTCTCTCCGGAAGCAGTGTTATGAAGATCCTGAGTATTTTTTAAAATGCATTCAGAACAGATGGTGTGATGGGACCATGTCCCCTGTGCAAGAGAGATCAGAAGCTGAAAGAATGGTGTATTTTCATTTCATTAGATTTAGACCATCTGTCTGTGGTGGGAGATTTTGAACAGAGCAAATCCAAATCCTCACAGATCCTTCAGGACTCAAAGCATCCCAGTTGTCCCTGCTTTTTTCAATGAATCCATGCAAAAGTCACAAGTTCACCTTTTCCTCATTTTGCCAGTGTATCCTGTCTGTGCATATTCTGCCTTTTGTCCTTGCTCTTGAAGCTCTAGGCAATGAGCATCACCATTAAGTAACAATTTACTGGTCAGAACTTGCTTACATTTTTAAATGCTTTTGCGAGCTTTCTTAAAACAGTTTTTTTTTTTAATGGCAAAGCCCTTGGGACTATTGTCATCATCATTTTACAAATGCTCCTACCAATCTCTGACATATATAGAGATTAGGTGACCCGCTTAATGCTACCAGAATTCTCCTGCTAAGAGAAACCAGTATAGGAGGTAGGGCTGAATTTCAGGAACATCTCTCACTCCTCTTCCAGGATTTTGATCACAGTTTTCCTTTTCCTGATTGAAAAATCAACTGTGAGGAAAATAAATTAAAGCCATGGTCAGCACTGAGGACTAATTCAATAATAAAATGAAAACTGTAAAGTTATGAGGAGAGGAAGATGGTGCTACACATAGAACATGGAAGAGCTGCAGTGTGGCTCTTGGGCTGGATATGAGATGTACTGCCATCTAGTTTTAAAGCTGACATTCAGCAGTAGGTTGTAGACACCAGACAGAGAAAGCAGCTCAACAAAACCGGATGCCTAGCACCATTTGGGATGCCCAGCACCATTCGGGATACCCTAAGATTTCTGAAATATCTGCAGAAGGCTGACCTGCTCTGCAACATCGGCTTTCAGCACAGCACCAAGAGACTCTGAAAGAAGTCCCTGTTGTCTTGTTGACTGAGCATTGCTGCAGTCCTGGAGCCGCTGGGCAGCAGTTCTCTAGGCTTTCCAGGGAATTTGGAGGACCCTATGGTGATAGGAAGAGTGGAAAAAGACGAAGCAGACAAAACCAAGTACAGGACACAGTGGATGAAAAGATGAAGCCTGCAGTCCAGGAATTGGAAGAGTGGCCACATGTTGGGACTAGAGCATCTCCTCCTTGTCTGCATCATGTGGGACTATGGACAGTCACCGTAGGCCCAAACCCATGAAAGGGATTTTGGAATCCAAAAAGCATGCTCAGGGAGAGCTAAAATGCAGTGCCTCAAAATAGAATTCAAAGTAGTCAGCACATTAAGTTTTGGGGCAGGGTGCAAAGTCACCTGGGGGGATTCCCAAAGCAAAGGCAGTGTCCTCCTTCAGACCAGGCACCTACACGAAGCCGGTATTCCCACCTGGCACCCACACAGAGGGATCCCTTTAGGGCAGAGGCTGACAACTGCCTCAGTCTTTTAGAAGAGCCTTGAGGGGAGAGTCCTTGCCATTTTCATAAAGGATGGGAGCAAACTCTCCCTTGTGTGGGAAGCAGTGGGTCATTGTACCACCAAGAAACAGTGCAGATTCCTGGATTTCTCTCTTTCCAAGACAGTGCTTTAGGCACGGGACTGGAAGCAGGGAAGGGAGATGGAATCCTTCATTTTGCCTGTGTTATAGAAACATGAGGTCTCCGGTGCTGGAGTATGAGAGAGTGTCCAAGTCTCACCATGCGGCCCCACGATTTCAGGGTTCATGTGCAGAGGGGATATCTGGGGCTGCAGCTCCAGCTGTGTACTCTGTATTAATATATCCCTGGACAAAATTATACATTGGGTGAGACAAAAAGATTGAAAAGAGGAATGCTACTGGGGTGAATCATAGCATTGCCTTGTCTACACAAAGTCCCCATGAAAATGTTTGCTGCACATAGGGGATGCACAAGCAGTCTCACAGAGCCTCAGCCTGAACACAGGATCATAACCCAGTTCTCTGCAGTGGAGTGACTTCCTTACAAGCTGTACATTGCTCTGAAAATAGCAAGTATGCTGCTGTAACATGGTGTTCTAAATAACTGAAAGGGCTGGAAAGAAACGACACCACCTAATAGGCTAATTACTGCATGCAAGAACACAAAACTTTAATCAGGTCCTTTTAAGTCCCTCTCCTCTTGTCTGTTGCTGTACACAAATCTCAAGCCAAAGTGTGTTGTCATCCTTAGAGTATATTAATTCAGGTCAAAATTGAGATTAATGATCCTTTTCCAAGGAATTACACATTCTAGTGTAGCTCTTGGTCTGAAGGCCAGTTTAGCCATGTTGTAGTGCTCTGGGACCTCTGGAAAATTATCTCATGTATCACTGGATAGCAACCCAGAAGAATTTTGATTTTGGCTAGGATTATTAATACTTATTCTGAATGATGGATCAGCTACATTATACAGTTCCTATTTCTCATAAAACTTTTGCTCATAAATCAAGAGGGATACATTCTCTTATGTACTTCATCTAATGAAATATAGATTAGTCTGGGGGTAGATTTTTGGAAGCCCATTTGATGAAAGTTAGTCCATGCTTCTTCTCATCAGCCCTTTTTGTTAAAAAAAAAAAAGCAAACCCAAAAAAAACCCAAAAAACCCAAAAACAACATCAAAACTGAGTAAGATACATCCATTATATAAAGGTGTTAGCACAGGGATATTTATTGGAGTCAAAGCAAGAGATTATTTTTCACATTCAAGCAGGCGAGTACCTGCCTCAGATTATAAATTGTTTCTGAGGCGCAAAGTAATGTCCTAAACGTCCTACTTACTGAAATCCTACAAACACTTTATGTACTATTGGCTCCCTAGAGTTTATCCAATATTGCGAGTAACCTTGTAATGCTGTCCGTAAGTGCTGACACAGCAGAGCTGACACGTACCTTGTGAAACCAGTGAGTTCTAATTACAAATTAAAGGTACCCAGCACACAGGGTGGCCATAAGAAAGGAGGTGAGTACAATTTTTCTTTTGTTCTGTGTAAGTCGTTCAACCCTCATTTTAAAGTATCTGTCTCTTTTTCACATGCACAGGATTGATGCCTTCAACTTCATGTAAATCAGGACCAAAGCAAGGGCAAGTGAAGTCTACCAGGAGTAGTTCTCTCTTCAGGAAGGAAGCACAGCCTAGTTTTCAGGTGACACAGGTGAAAAACTCACAGGAACAGGGAGCTCTCTTGCCTGCCTTACTAGAAGCTTGCTCTGAACAACCTCCCGAAAGCCATGAGCTCCCAGCTCCCTGATACTTTTCATGCACAGACAATACCAGAAGTGAGGCTCAAGCTGATAAAATCAGCCATGTCTCAGCACAGTCAGCTGGGTAGGGCTATTACAATTATTGAGGGCTTTCCACAGGTGCCACCAGAGCTAAGAGCAGGTAAAAATGCAGTGGTCCAGAACTGGAGACTATGGAGAAGAGAGGGTGGCAAGCACAGGGAAAGAAAATAATAGCAAAGGAGGAATGAATGTGTTGTAGAAGAAAAGAGATACAGAGGCCCGTGGAGCAGTACAGCAAGGGGTAGGACAGACTGATGCCAACCACTGCAGGTCCACTGTACAGTGGAGTCAGTGGAGTGATGTTAACTTACAAGAGCTGTTGTGTGTCTCAGGACAATGTTTGGGGATGGACTGTGAAAGCTCTGCTCACACAGAGCAGCTCCTTACTCTGCTGGTAGCTGTGAGGGCAGCTCGGGCACTGAAGAGCAGATCACCCACACAGTACAGCAACATGACTAAGAAGCTGATCACGGTGAGTGAAAGCTGGAGAGGGCATATTAAAGAAGCAGCTCCATTCTCCCTAGAGTACCTAATAGAGAGATAATAGAGATGTCTTCAGAGGCCCAGTCAGACGTGATAGAAGAGTGCATTTCCAATTATCTGCTCATCTGAAGGGTGAGTAACAGGTGTCACTCACAATCAGGCTTGGAGAAAAAATTCACTGCTCCTTTGAGCATGACATTTTTGTCCAATTCAGATAACAGAAGCATAATCACAGGGTTCATTCCTCCCAGGAAGCATACTCTTGAATTTTTTTAGGAGTAAAACATGTCCAAGTAAAGTAGTTCATACCACCCAGGCCCATGGAAATTTCTTTGCAATTAAGTTTTAGAATAAATAATACTGTGAGAATCCCCATATCTCTCTACTGCAATTTGCTACTCCAGTTCACATTTGCTCCCCTAATCTCCATGGATATTAAGGGATCTGTACATACCACACGACCACCAACCTCTTCTCTGGCTCTCAGAGAAGATGACAAAATGATCTAAGGGACCCCCCTCCACTGTGAATATCCATTGTGAGCATTCAATAGTGCCTGCACAGCTTTTCAGTGCAATCAGAGGCTCCTCTTTGAAAGAGGATTAGGCAATTTTTAATAGCTTTCTCTACCTGGCTTTTTCTTGCTTCATTGCCAGTCCCCTGGTCAACTGAAAAGTAATGTGTACTCCAGCCTTTAATATATGATCCTCCCCAGACTTGCTACATATTTAGTGTTTGAGTCCTAGACGTATGTGTTCCTGAAGACTGCCTTAGAAGGAAATGAAGTTCCAAGCTCATTTTATTGTCTTCTGCTCTCTTCCTCTTTCTGGTTGTGATAAGAACTCTCCTGGGTATTTGTTTCTAATTTAATCATTTGCTGTGTGGTGCTGTGGCTATTTACACACACAAAGCTGCAGAGAGTCAAATACTAAACACAGCACAGGATCACCTGTAAACTTCTCATAAGAGAGTCCAAATTTCAGGACTGAACGCAAACAGAAGTGCTCACCGGAGCACAACTGCTACCAAGAAAAAAACCCAGCATTAATGAACAAAGTTTTCCTCCAATAATTAAGTAAATGGCAAAAGGAGTAAATGACAAGGTTGACATTTTAATAGTGAACTTTCCTTCTGAGTCACAGCTGTGGGCTGTGAATTGTGTTAAGCTTATGCTCAAAGGATGTTGATTAATGTTTTTCAAATTGCTTAGCGGCATGTACTATTTAACACGCTTAGTTCATGTATCCATAAGCTATTTCTTCCCCTTTCTTTTTTAAGATGTGATTTTTGAGATTTCTTTGCAATTTTTCATTTTTTTCGTATATAACAGATGCACTTGAAAAACATCAGATTCTTTTTTTTTTAATACAAAAAAGGAAGAAAAAAATGGCAAAATCAACAAAAAAATTGAGGTTTCTCAGTTGGAGAGGTCTTACTCTGTCGTTTCTATATATATTTTATTGCTTTGTTTGGACAGAAACAAAGATACAGTGCACAGATAAGTTCGACTTTCCTTGTGCCCTTTCCACCACAGCAATTTGCACTCATCTGAGAGTGTTTGGTTTTTTTAAGTTGTTTTCCACCACCCATTAAATAGATTTGAATGCTACCTGTGTAGCTAGTACTTAGATCTCAATTATTGTCATTTGTTCTCCACAATGGTTTTTTATCGTGGCACCTAACGTTGAGTATTTATTCCAAATAAAACTGAATCACTCGGTTTTAAGTTTATTTTGTTCCAAACCTTGTGAGAGAAGAGAGAAAAATTTTCATTAAAGTAAATTGGTGTGACTGAAAAACTGCTGTGTGTCCTTCATACTGGATCATCGTATTAAAAAAACTAAAGGGAAAGGGAAAATACAGATGTTGTTAAGCTTTATTTTTGATACACTGCTTTGGTCAGCTCTGTGTTTCTTTGCAGAGATCTTGACCACAAACATCACAAACTACTACGTTCATGGACAATAAAAAACAGCTATTAAGTATTGCCAAACCTTTTGCACAGGTTGAGGAGAGCATATGGTAGGGAAACAGTCTTGGAAAATACTTCACTAAAAAGTCTCAGGAGCTAAATGCTGATTCACCTTGGAGAGTTATTCACACTGAAATTATTTGTAGTGTAGCCTGTATTCCAGTACATCTTAATTAAAATAGGCAGCTGACTCCCATTAGAAATAATATGGAAATAGCACTGATATGTTCATTTGTAATCTCTTGCCCAAAAGACACCCTGGAAGTCAAATTTGCAGTAATCAATGTGTGTCTGAGGAGTCCAATGCAATCAGCTGCCTGTGGTAGGTGATCAGAGACTGACACCAAACATCACAAAGAGAAAGGAGGACCACAAAGTAGCAAATGTTGGTAGTAAGTTCTCAGAAGTTCTCTCTTCTTCTCAATTACTATCGTACTCACTAACAGATACAATTAGGAGGTCTTAATGCTGAAGAGAAAATGGTGAGTACACAGACAAATAACAGGAGAAAGAAACACCCTGCTGATAAACATTTCTAAAATCAGGTCATTCTAGCAACATTTAATACAGCTGTTATACATCAGCTTGCCAGTGAAGCACATGAGCATGTCACCTGGTGAGCTAAGAGGACCTAGAGCAGTTAAGGACAAGCCCAGTGCCCTGCATCTTATTACTAAGCATGATTTTAGCACTCTTTCACATTTAAGCCATCTGAGGACTTAAATAGGATAAGTAAGGTAAGCTTAGAGATGTTATCCCCCAGTGCCTTTTGGAGAGCAGAATTTGCGTTTCCAAACCTTGTGACATATTGCCATGTTGAAGCAATAAAGATTTCACATCTACCAAGACACTCCTAGTTATTCTATTAGTTCTTACTGTTTTAGTTGCTTTAAGACCACGTCTTGGTCCATCACAGTACAAATGTTGCCTACTGTGTGCATGGTTGTCCACCTGAGATGCCCTCTCTCACAGAGAGAAATCCAACACATGTTCAGGAGAGAGGGAATTAATGCCATGATGTAGAGTTTGCACTGCTAACCAGAACTTGAGTTTTCTGGAGAGTGGGCACAACAGAAAATAAAGGTTCACTGCTATTTTCCAAGAAGTAGAATTAAAGTCATTTGGGGGGTGAGAGGGGGTCTTTACCACTGCCACAATTTATTCAGCCTGAGCACAGCACAGGATTTAGCTGTGTTTCACTTACTCAGCATTTAGGGAATATATTGGACTAAGAGTGTTTGCCCAGTGATTTTCTGGCATAAATAATGAAGCTGGAGGAAGCCATATGCTTTTCCTAATTATCCATTATCCTCATTATTCAGCTACTGCCTGATTATCGATTCAAAAAATCCAGCTCAGCACTGAGATTTAGATTCAGCAAATTAAATTTTCAAATTACTTTAGAATAACCTAAAAAGTAAAAAGAAATCTCACTAGCAAATTATGCATTTATTAAGATAAATTACTGAGATCCCTCAAAGACATGAAATTAGGAGTAATGTGAAAAGCTAAAACATGAGACTGGGAGATTCTTCCACCAATTTTTGCAACTTCCCCTGATGCTTCATATCTGCCTGGGACATTCACTCCAAAAAATAGAATTTCCACTCAGGAAGAAAGAAAGGATTAAGGGGCTTTACCAGTAAACATACAAATGTGATCATCCCACTCTATTTGGCACTTGTCAGGCCTCACCTGAAGAGCTGTGCCCAGTTCTCATCCCCATAACTCAGGGAAGATGCAGACAGACTGGAAGAAGTCCAAAGGAAGGCCATGAAAATGATCAAAGGGCTGGACAATATGCCCTATGAAGAAGAGAAGACTGAGGGACTGAAGGAGCCATGTCTTCTCTCCCTGGAGAAGAGAATGTTCAGGAGGATCTCATCACAGTTCCCCAGTACTCACAGGGTGGCTGGAAGGAGGAGCAAGGATCTCGCTTCACAAGGAGCCACAGGGACAAGACAAGTGACAACACAGCTAGGTTTCCTTTTGGTGTAAGAAAGACATTTCTTACAGTAATAACAACCAATCACTGGAACAACCTTCCCAGGGATGTGGCAGAGTTCCCACCAATGGAGGTTTTCAAGATCTAATGAGTGGTTGGACCAGATAATCTTCCTAGGTGCCTTCTACCCTGGGGTCTTGTGTGATTCATAAAGAAACACGTAATGAAAGATGCTAATTAATGCATGGGTGCTTTCCTAAAGTATTTTAAGGTGGGATGGCCATGTTTCTACAGAGAGATGATACAATCGTGGGTTACTCCTGGAGGTTTAGAGAGATGCACATTTCACCTACAGAGAATCCCCCAGTCCAGCCTCTGCAAGGTTTCACACTGATGCTTTGCAGATGCTGTGGAACCACTGGCATCTCTTCCATACTCTCGTGCCAAGGTATTCACATGGTCCCTTTTCAGGCCCTACAAGTATGACAATTCAGACCCCCTAAGCAAGAAGCTCACTGCTACCTGTCTTCAGGCACCCCTGTTAAAGAATCTCCCTCCTCTCCAGCAGAATTTGTCTCCACTATAGGTCTCACAGGGGCCATACCAAGGAAGTGGAACAACAACTGTCAGCAGTCATGAACTTTCTTTTCCCTCACACTGAGCATTCTTCTGCCACACTGCACAGTCTGGTTCAGTATGTCTAATTATGACTGATGGATTGCTTTTCTACTAAAATGTGAAATGAAAGAGCTGATGTGCTCCCCCATAACAAACTGTGTGTTATGAAACACTCAAAGAAGTGAGCATGCATCTTGGAAATAAATTATGAGAAAAAGTACAACTGACAAAGAACTGCCACCATTGACACAGAATACAGAGTGCTTTCTGTGTATGCAACATGCTTCATCTCCTACACATGAAAGGACTTAACAAAGAGCCAAGTAACGCAGGTGAGAGGTGCTGGAAATGCACTAAAAGTAATTGCCCATCTCATTCTGTTTTCATTAAAGCAAAAACCAATCCCAGACAATTCCTCTGGCCTCATTGCTGAATGACGTATGATGAGATGTACCCAAAATGAGGATAGGGCACAAAAACAATTTTCAGGACATAACAGGTTGCACTCAAACAATTGCAAAAATTATGGCACTGGCAAGGCACCTCCTGACTCCAGCCAGGAAGGCTGTCCAGGATAACACAACTGGTGAGCTGTATCCATATTCCAACTGCATTCACCAAGATGATAGAAATCCTCAGGTCTGGATAACTGGGACTAATTTCTGACCAGTCTGGAGGTGAATCATCTCTATATCATCCCCTCATCTCTGTGAGTTACAAAGAACATGTCAGATAAATTCTTCTCAATTCATGTCTGTATCCCAGTTCTCCCAGCTGAATGATACCACTATCTTAAAATAACAAAGGAAAAATATTACTGAAAATAAGGTGGGAAAATGCAAGCAACATTTAGTTTAAAATTTTTCTTTATCCTCTCCCTATGACCTCACAAGCTGTCAATCTCATTTATATTTTATAAAGTGAGGTTTCTAGTTTTTTATCTTTTTACAGGTATTTTGACATCTTTTCTAGAAACTTTGTAGTAACATAGAATGAAGTGAGCCAAATATGACAATGAGGAGGTGGGGAATACTGGAAGGCAAGATATGAGTTAAAATCCACAAAAGGAGCTTTTCCATGACCTCCCACTAATTTCTGATATCACTAGGCAATATTTAGTGAGGTTACTCACAGAAGTTTGCAAATAAGCTGCACAGTGTTATCCCAGTATATTCCATTCATGCTGTGTAACGAGAAATAGAGGAGTCATGCCTCTGCTAATAGAACATCTTCCTTGTCCCTACTCAGTGTGGAGAAAAACCCAAGCTAAAACTACCTGGATTGCCCTGAAATCTTCACCATTTTCTTAAACAGACACAAAACTTTTGCTCATCTTTCTGGACTCTGGAGTTGTACTGTTTTGATTTTGCAGAGAAGGAAATGCATTTTCTCAAAATTTCATGCAGTGAGGATTGGTCCAAATGTATTTTCCCCAGCCAGAACAATGGAACACATTTGCCCCTCTAGGTTGTTTGCCAACTTTAACTTTGCAGTTTGGTGTCAGGTTGCCACCTCTTGGGAAGTAGAAATTACATCTTGCAGTGTGTAGTTTTTACAGCACCAAGTTAAGAAAACATTCAGATGTTTAATTGATTTTTGTCACTTTTCAGCCATTTTGCTTCATTAGGCATTTCCTTTGATCTCCAATTTGTCGCTTATGGCTCCCGAAAAAATATTTCCCTTGGAAAATCGGCCTAATCTGACAAGAGCCATTTGCCTTTCAGGGAAATATCTTATGGGTTGAACACTTCAATGGTGTTGCTGAGAGAAGGCTCATCAGAAATGTTTGTCATTCTTTGCACTTTATTGACTTTTATATTACAGTTATATGGAGGTCTGAGAATAAAAACATTTGCTGGAGTAGATCACAACTTCCCACCTTGTAAAGTACATTTTGGTCATATCTTATTTCACACAATCAGTTTTTCTGCTTGGAGTATTTTTTACATGAAGACAGATTTTCTTGATCTGGGTTATTTTTTTAGAATTAATAGTATTTGCAGTAGACAGTGAAAGCTCAGCAAAACTTTGTCATTTCTTTCCACTGCTTTGCAAGGGGGTGAGAATTTTTAGAGATTTTAATTTTGCTACAGCAGTATAGAAATGGACTGACAGCTGGCCCTCCAGTTAATGCTTTGCAATGAACCATATGAGCATTCATAGTTACAGCCTAGAAACAGAATTTGTGGACATGAGATCTATCAGAACATGTGCATAAAAGGTAAGTATCCATCTCATTCAGTCAGCTGTGAGACAAAATACACTTTTCTGAAAGTCTGGCACTCTCGCTCTGTTGGCAAAACACACAGACAGGTCCCTTCCGAGGCTGTGTCAGGGGACATGACTGCCCTGTGCTGTGGTAAACCAGTGCCAGACACCGGCTCTGTTCTTCCTGATTTTGTCCTGGAGATGTGCTGAGACATTGCAGGCCTTTCCCAGCCAGCTTTGGTTTCCAGCATGAGCACAGGGGAAGCAGAGGAGGTGAGCAAAGAGTGGTGGAGCTTGGCTGGGTAGAAGGTATGCACAGGGTGGGTGTGAGGCATAAGGCATCTCACATCTCAGAGGGACATGGGAACTGAAGGAGCAAGCATAACAGAATACAAAGCTTTCTGCAGTGAAATTATCCAGGAACTGGTCATAGCTCTCCAGAAATACCAAGCTGGCTGAGGGCCAAGGTAAGTAAATCACTTGAAGGTCAGGGAGGCAATTTATCAAGAGATTCAGCTGCCCTGCCCAAAGTACCTTCCATCTTTTTTCTTTCACACCTCCCTGAGCTCCACTAATTCTCCACTAATCTGTTCTGGCTCTCTGAAATACTCCAGACACAGGGTTCACCTTCCTCCCAAACCACTGCCATGCTGAACTTTGCTGCTGTCATCAGTGGGCTCTGCACTCTCTCTTTCACCTACCGTCGGCAGCTCCAAGCCAGCCACAACCACATTGCTGTGTGCACACTGAGACATGGTAGGAAATGGAGGTGGGGGAGAAAAGTCAAAGCTTTTAACTGAAATTAACCACAATTCTAAAAACATGCATTTGCAGTACTTCAAACTCTCACCCATGCACCCCGTTCAAACAAGGGCAGCAACCCTTGAAGAGCAATTGCATTTAATTGGAGATCCATTTCCCATTGTCTGTCCCCTGCATGACACTGAATCACTGTGTATTACACACCTTGGAAATTCGTATTGCAAATTGAAGGAAAGAGCAGGCAAATAAACCAAAACATTTAACACTGTGAGAGGCATTGTCATGTACTTGTGGGAAAAGCTTTTCAAAAAAATTGCACTCAGGGTTGCATTGTCTTTATGGTAGAAACTCAGACCGAGACCATGTCTATGCAATTCTGAAATGGAGTAGATATAAGCTTTGAATCTAAAAATAGGCCATGTTAATTTTTCCTAAAAATTGTAGAAAGCTCTTCAAGGATCGTAGCCCAGCTTTCAAGTCAAAAGAATAAGAAAAAAGACCACAGTCATTCGTCCTAACAAAAGGTCTTTATATATTTCCAGAAAAATCAAACTCTCAACTCAGAGGCCTTTGAGCTAATTTGGTGTTATCACTTTGACCCAAATGCCAGATCAAAAGTAATTTCTTCTCAATAGGCCAATTGGTGAGGCACTCAAGCCCTTCCTGACTTTATAAGTCGGCAAGAGAAGAAACCCATGGCAAAAGGAATGGAAGACATCTTCATCTCTGGGCAGTTGTATAGATTTATGTGCTGCTACTCAATCAGAAAGTAGCTCAAGTAATATCTGAAAGGAAAGAGCTTGCTTGGCTTCCTTTTGGATACTTTGGATGTCTTGGTTTCTCCAGCATAGTCCCTCACACACAACCCTCCCACACACTACAGAACAGCCCCAGAAGTCCCTCTTCCTCTGTGTCTCTAAGCTGTAGGAGCTGACAGCTGTCTGCTGCCCTGGCTGAGGAAGAGGACCAAACTTCCTTCAGTTCATGGAGTGCAGCGCTTTTTCTGAGCTCTGTTAATTAGGAACTCCTTATTCTTTCCTGTACCAACACCTGCAGGCATTTTCTACAGAAGTGGGAAAATACAGTTTAACATCTGTACTAACCTTGTCACGTAAATGCAATTTAGTCACTGGAGTTTGGTGAGACAATGACCACACATGTATCGTTCCAGATTGGTCTGAAGTGTCCTGTAAGCTGTTCTGCAAGCTTAGACCAGTTCCCCAAACTTAAGGGTGTAGGAATGTTTGAGATGTCCTTGGGGATCCCACCTAGCTTCTGCTTTCTGGAGCTCATTGATGCTAAGCCCTTCCAGCTTGGTGTGGAAAGCTACAGGAATACCAGCAGATCCCTCCAGATTTTCCTCATTCATCTTCGTTCAGACTGACTCAAAAATGTGAGTGAATCAATACGGGACTAAAATAAACAAACAAAACAGCCCTCAAATTTCCATATTAAGTTACATCTTTCCAAACATCATGTTCCTCTATTAAGTCTGGGCAAAAGTGGGCCAAACTTTTCAGTCCTATCTGTTGAGACAAGAAAGAAAGGCAAAAAAATTCCTTCTTTCCTGACAGATTCAGTCCAGTGTTATCACAAATTGTCTGTATTCCTAGATCCTGTTTTGACTGGCTGAGGCACAGAGGAGATGCTACATCAGCTGGCAGACCATGTCACCCCATACTATGAGATTCCTATATCTTGTTGCTTAAAGTAAAAATAGGTTATTTTTTTTCCCCAAAAGGGAGACTTAATTGAAGTAATAACACATTCAGACCAATGGCACATTGCACTTCCGCAACACTGATGAGCAAATCAATTTCTGTTCACTCAGAGTAGTGCTTGTCATTTTTTTGCTGAGGCTTTAACGGTCTGAAAAGAATGTGTTCAAATATTCTCAGGATGAAGGCTGCAGCTGGCAATTATTAAAGAGGACAATGCAACTACCTAGAAAACGGGTTCAGCTTGTTTGTGCAGAAAAGACAGTGTCTGTGGGGGCTGAGTGAGGTAATGAAGTGAAATACCCCATAGTTGGGACCACTGTAACCCTGACATGTGGTTCTTCCAGACAAAGCACGTTGCTTTGATTCTGTCATCTCTATACACATAAATGCATGGAAATATATGTTTATTATTCTTTAAAATCCCTGTAAATATAAATTTATTTTTCTTTAAAATCTCTTCTGCAACAAGAAATGTCACTGCATTCATTTCCATTCCCCAAGTGTGGAAAGGAAGAGAGAACAAACAACATATGACAGATGTTATTCATACTGTCTAAAGTGCTGTTGGAAGACATTCAGATACTAAGTGATAATATCTATAAAAATCGTAATAGGAAAGACTCCACAGTAGATCTCATGTAAGACATGACCTAACAAGAAACGTGTGTCAAGGCTTCCTTTGCAGGTAGTGCCTGATGCCTCCAACTCAGGGGAGGAGGGAGGGTGGTCTCATGCATCAAGGACTGCACAGGAGCATCCCTATTCCAGGAATTCACCACATACTAAGATGTTGTAGGGCAAGGGAGAAGGAAAACCATAATACCACATAGATCCCAGGTCTTTTTAGTATCCAGCAATATTTTGAATGCTATTATCTTGATTTGTCATTTGAATATTGCCCTTAGTGTAAAGAGAAATTTGTTTAATGAATAAATAAATGCTTGCAATGACATAAATCCTTCAAACCAGTAATGCTGACTTTGTTTAATCTGATTGCCACTCCCTACACAAAACCAACAGGGCTGATCCTCTTTCCATTGAAGTCAACAGCAAAGACCTAAAACTGCTCCAGGAGAAGGAGGATTAGGTTCTGAATTAGAATAAAGAACACTGTTCACTCAATTGTATCAAACATTGCTCCTTCCACCATATCCAATATCGCATAAAATAGCTGAATTTTTCTGGAGCAGTCTTTTATAACATTAATGGGTGCCATAGTGGTTAAAATTTAATGCTGGTAGATACACAGCAGCAGTTTGGAAGCAGTAGATTAATGTTCTTGTTGTGTTCTTGACTTTTTTTTAAATTAGAATTTCCTTTTTAACAAGGAGATGCTTACAACTGAGTCAAGTGAGAATGGATGTACACAAAAGCACAGACATAATTCTTTCCTGATAGCCTGGTCACCTGCAACAGTCAATAAAATCACCTTTCTCAATAACTCCCATTTTGCCTCAGAGCTATGGTCAATATCCAGGAGCCATCCCCCAGTGCTGAGTTGGCACTTTCGGTCCTGTCTTGTAGCTCATCAAATTACATTTAGTTCCCAAACTTAATCTTTTTATCCTGAAAGAAACTATGGAATAATATGTAACTGTTTAATCACTATGCTAAAAACCAGGGCAGTGAAAGCAAAGAAATTTAAACCAACATAAGAAGCCAAATCAAGACTGAGGCTAGAGAGTTTCTATCTGAAAGTCTTTTATGATTTACAAGAGAAAAAAGCTGGATTATTTTTTTGTTTCAGATGAAGTCAGCAGATTTTCTCAGATCTCCTCTTTTGCCAGATAAATTAATGTTTCTTTAAGTAAAAGATTTTCACTGAATTTTGGCAATGTTTTTAAATACATCTCTGTCATTGCCAAAACTGTAATTTCTTTAGCTTCAGCTTGGATATGTGTGTTATGAATTTTGCATATTCTGCCTCGAATATCTAGCATCTATAATTTTCAAGAAATGTAATGACCCAAAAAAAAGAAGAGTAGAAGGGAAGAGCCAAAACTGCAGTTGTCTATTCTAGGAACTCTTCAAAATATCAAAGCAAGACGGTATGACTTATGATACCTTACTCTTCGAATATGGTTTGTATATGCAAAACATTTTACTGGATGCCAGGAAAATTTTCTAATACTGTGGTTGATATAACTCGTGTGGAACACAACCAAAAGCAGCATGCATCTACTGTAGCGTTTGGGGACAGGAATACCCTTTTAAGCGAATTTCATGCTGATCTCTATCACACTGCAGTCCCAGGGGGGTGTGAACTAGATCCCTTATGCATGAGGCAAAGAAAACCCAAACACAACTACTCTCTCATCAATTTCAATCATTTATTGTAAATCCCCACTTATTTTCTCATAGACACATGTAAGAGACTGCCAACAGAGAACTTCTGAGCCTAGCAGGGTAATGGGAAACCTTGCCATGAGGAACAAGAAATGCAGAACTTCTTCCCATTTCAACATTTATGCTGGCAGTCTTCAGACCCACACAACCCAGCCATGTTTTTGTTCTGCTCATGGGACCGCTTCATGAAGAGCAGAGCTTATTTAGGATTGTATTTTGAGTGACAAATGGTTGGTGGTTGGGATAGCACTCAGAGAAGGCCACATATGTTGCACTGCCCATATGGTCTCCTCTGGGTATCTGCTTTTTTCTGCCGTCAGAGGTGTGATGCTGAGCTAGGTGGGCCTAGGGTCTGACTCAGCTTGACCACAGGTGTTGTAAGAGTTCTCAGTGAACTCTGAACAATACATCACTTTGGGCTGGTAGTTCCATTCCTGGTACCATTGTCACTGACTATATCACAAAGCAGATGGTATTAAAATCTCTGATTCCATCAGGCTCTCATTTTTTGCCATATCACACAACAAAAAAAAAAAAAAAAGAAATGAAAAGCATTGAATGTGAATCTATTTTTCCATTCCTGATTTTGGAAATTCATGGTCCAAATCACTCTGTATATTCTCTGTTTTATTTTGTTTTTAATGGACCTACAATATTCATGATCCTGATATTTCCCCTTCTGTTAGAAGAAAGATAGCAAGCAAGCTAAGTCATCCACTACATTTCTTTTTACATCCCAGTCATGTTTCTGAGAACTTCCACCACATTTGCCATTTCAGCTGATCAATCTCAGCCTGCAGAAGTGACTGCTCACTCTATAAAACGAATGGATGAAAATGAGGCACAACTAATGTGCTTTTTTGTCAGAGGTGTTTGCCCACAGACATTTTCCCTTGATACCAGGCACTTCAATGAATCAAAAGAAAGACACCTCTCAGAGGAAAAATAGCAATTTGCTCAATAAGTTTATTTTAATGGGTGAAAATGAGAAGATGTGCCTTTTAGAGAAGATGGGTGAGGTAGCTTTGCTAAATCTATTTTACTGTTAACCTTCATATTTCTTAAATATATGTTTTATTATTTTGCCATTCCTACGACTGTAAGGCTAATGTTTGATTTCTGGCCAAAAAACCTGCCTATATTATTTGAAAAGCATTGGATTTGTTGTGGGAAGAAGAGATAACGAGTCACTTCAAAGCAAAGGAAATGTGTTTGTTAAAAAATGTAATAATTGTGGTGTTATTCACATACTTATGTGAGTGATCTTCAAGAAAGTTCTTATTAATCGCCATGCTCCTTCAGAAATTCTCTTTTTCAAATATAAGAGATATTTCTAAACTCAAACATAAAAATATTTTGAATATATTATAAACATATTCTTTTTGACAGTAGTCACTTCACAATGGACAAGTTTCCCCCAAACCTAGTGGAAAAGTTTTGGTTTAGTAAGTCATAGTTAGTCCAGATGAAGTGGAAAGATTAAATGTATTTGCACACATATTCGTCCAGATTTACAAGGAACAGATCTATTAATATTATAATTTGCACAAAGACAGCTCTCAAGCAGAATAAAGACAAAAATATAACAAAAGAATTGTTCTCTGCCAATTATTTCTCCTTCTGCTAATTATAGTGTGAGAAAATAGATTGAACTTGAACAAGAGCACACAAGGCTGAACACTGGGGGAATTTCCATGACAGTAATTGGTGATTGATATCTCCTGGTCCTTACCTCAACTCATGAGCCTTCTGTTTTCTCTCCCCTGACCAGCTGAGGAGGCAACTGATGGAGTGGTTTTGGTGGGCACCCAGTGTCCAGCCAGGGCCAAACCACCACAGGGCCACGAAGTTGACCAGAGTGCTGAAGCAGCTCTCCTATGAGGACAAGCTGAGAGCTTGGGTCATTCATTCTGGGGAAGAGAAGGTGCTGGGGATACCTTATAACAACTTTCCAGTACCTAAAAGGGGCTACAAAGAGAGTTGCAGAGGAGCTTTCCACGAGGGCATGTGTTGACAGGGCAAGGGAGAATGATTTTAAACTAAAAGAAGAGACATTTACATTGGATGTTAGGAAGGAGTTCTTTGATCAGAGGATGGTGAGACCCTGGCACAGGTTGCTAGAGAAGTNCTTGGGTCATTCATTCTGGGGAAGAGAAGGTGCTGGGGATACCTTATAACAACTTTCCAGTACCTAAAAGGGGCTACAAAGAGAGTTGCAGAGGAGCTTTCCACGAGGGCATGTGTTGACAGGGCAAGGGAGAATGATTTTAAACTAAAAGAAGAGACATTTACATTGGATGTTAGGAAGGAGTTCTTTGATCAGAGGATGGTGAGACCCTGGCACAGGTTGCTAGAGAAGTTGTGGATAACACATCCCTGGCAGTGTTCAAGGCCAGGGTGATGACCTTGATGGGGCTTTGAACAACCTGGTCTAGTGGAAGGTGTCCCTGCTCTTGGCAGAGAGTTAGAACTTTATTATCTTTAGGGTCCCTTCCATCTGATTCTATGATATTTGCAGCTGCCCCAACTTTCTCCCTTCTTTTCTGCATAACACTGCTCCAACAGAACTCTTCTGTCAGGATTGTGCTTTGCAACATCTGACACAGGTTAGGAGAAAAAGTTTAAAGAAAATAGCAGAAGCCTTAAAGACTTGCCTTAGTGTTGACTTACTGGTGTCTTTGAAATACAGACATAACTACCTGATTAGACAAATCGGAGATGCAGTTTGTTTACACTATAAAGCTGTTTCCATTTATTTTCTGTATGTCTGTGTTTTGAAATTCACTGATGGAGTCCTAATATTGGAGTTCCTAGAGGTCCTGGGGATTCCCAGCGTGTAGCAGATCTGTTCATGTCAAATCATTATCAGCACCATGCTGTGGACTCTGCTGGGAACCAACTTCGGCAGTTTATCAATATTATGAAACTAAGGAAAGATACCCTGCTGTTGAGAGTCTTTCCACCACCTGCTGTCTGCTTTTTTTTTCCATGCCTACATCTTTCAGAGGCCACTGCTTACTCTGCTGGCATCACCACCAGGCCCACCTCCATCCAAAGATGAAATCTTACAGACTGCCTCTCCCACCACCACAGCTCACTCCAATTTTTTCTGTCAAAGTGCCCCTTCAAAATAGGATCAGTCATGTATGGTCTTCTGTTTGAACAGGATGTCAAGACCAAGGAGCATGTCACAGTGAGTCACCACAAACAGATGACAAAAAAGCCCCGTCAATATCCATCTGCCTGAACCCAAAAGGCCCAAAGACAGTTTCCCTTTGTTTTCTTTAATAAGCTGCTTGGACCGAAGCCTTTGGGTACAACTATCACACGTTTTCCTGTGGGTTATTACCTCCTCTCATGTCTCTGGGCATTAGCAATCACACCACACATCCCAGTTCACACAAAACATCTTTGAAAGTCGTATTCCAACATTCCCCAGCGAGCTTTCTTACTGCACATTGTCAACATGCTCAGCACAAAAGCTTGGATAGGCTTTTGTTAGTCCTTTGAAAGACTGCAAACCTCCTGTCTGCTAGTCTGGTCTCTGAAAGGTTTTCCACAAGACTTGCAAGCTTCCTTTAGTCCATTTCCATGGCTACAGATATTTTGCTGAATAGTCTTCAGACCCGACTGAGCCAGGTATCCAAATTTGGAACCTCTTTATCCTATTTACTATAAAATACATTAAAAAGGGTTCAGTACAGGAAGTGTTTTGGTCACTGCGTAGACCTAAAGTGGATACAAGAACTTACACCATTATCACGCTCTTTTGCAAAATAGCAGCTGGCTTTTAGGAAAAAAAACCAAGAAGCTTCTTTGCTTCCAATGCCAGGTGATGTAAAAATATTTCTACAATGTGGGGCTACACCACTCGCACCCTTTAGATGAACACTTATTTTGGCTATGCTGCTTTGACTTCATGCTGTTCTTTCCATTCCGTCATGTTGGTCAAGGCTGCTGACAGATGGATTGATGTGTTTGCTCACAAATTATCAGGGAGATTCTTCTGTGACTTCTTCATGTGGAAAGGGTGGAAGGTAGAAGCTGAACAGGTTTTTTGGAAAAAACAGAAGTAAAGTTGCGGTGCATGTTGGGTGTACATTCTGGCCAACAGTTCTCTTCAGTAACATGAAACTGCATTGAACAAGTTCCTTGTCAGGTTTCAGCTAAACTTGAATTGCCCTGGTGAGCACCATCAGAGCTGGCAGCAGCCTGCAGCTCACTCTGCTAAGCTGACTGAACTGCCTGGAAGGAGAAGATCAGATTTCATTTAGCTGATCCTGCTCTTAGTTCCAAAGTATTCTCAGAAGAAAGCAAGCTGATAATGATTCATATCCCCTAAGCAGGGAGGGATTTGGAGACACGCCATGGAGCTCAGGGCTATCTTCATTCATACCCAACATATGTGGGCAGCTCCTGGGCAAGGGACTGATGATGAAGCCTGATGAAGGTGAATGCCCCAAGCTCCATCTCTTGCTCTCAGTTCACTGTGTCTTACCACATACAGCTCATTGGCTGAGCAAAGGAAGAGCACATAGAAAACCACAGACACCCGGATCCACCCCAGCTCATGCACAGATCAAACCCAAATCACAAACATCAAAGATGATTTTGCTGTCCCCAAAAGAGGAAATATTATCGGATATGGGGTAATCATTCCTCTCTCTTAAAAGCTCCCAAACTGCCCAGAACAACACAAGATAAACTCTGACACTTCTAATAGACCAGAGCATTAATAATAGGCAGGGACCAAGAAAACTGTCATCAAATTAAAACACTGGAAGTCTCCCAGTAGATGTTTGATAAAGATTTTGCTGAAATACATATGACATAGACATACATTCCTACTCAGCAAATGATATCAAAGCAATAAATTAAAGATGCACTTCATAATCTCCACTGTCTGCCTAATAAGCTAAATCACTTCAAACGTCTTTATTTGCAAGGCCCATGACTGGCCTGATAGCTTTATCCTGATCTTTTCCGTTCCACTGGGAGCTACACCAGGCTTGAAAGTTCAGTCTTGGCAGAGAGAGGCCAGCCAGGTTTGGTGGCTGCTGAAGAGCCATTCTGAACAAAGATCTTTACTAGGAAGCTGTGTCACTTATTGAGTAGGTGAACTGCTCACTGAATGAAAAGTCTTCAGACTTGCAGCTTTATTTCTGAAACTAGAAGACAAACAAAAGAGTTGCCCTGATTTTGGCTGGGACAGGGTTCCTTTTTTTCCACAGTAAGAGTGCATCACTAAAAGGTGCATTGTTCACCTTCATACTTTTCTATTACATTTCAAAACTCATCTTTTTGCCTTAATCTATAGATTCATAGTCAAAAACTGGGGGAAAGTGAACTTTTCCCATGTGCATTTCAGAATGCTTATAGTCTTCTACAAGTACTTTTTTAACATAAAAAGGATGCTACCAAAACTGATAACTTGTTATCTGTATGCAAAACAACAGCAAAAACAGTATTTATAATACTTTATGCATGCTGTATATCCACAAAACACTGCAAAATAATCCATAATTGTTACTTTTATTGCCTCAATAGTAATAAGAAATAACTTGCATTGTCAATATTTTACCAAGTATAGCGGGGTTACTCCTAGATTTCACTGGCTTCTGTATAATTTAAATTAAATGTAATTTAGCTATTACAGAAAGTACAGAAGGTACTGAGTATAATGTATATTTTTGTGAAGAAAATATCTCTCTTCTGCTTCCAGATACATTACCCAGTTTTCCCTTGTGTAAACTGTATGAGGCAGAGACACAAATACAGAAATTATGGACTAGGACATATTTAGATGAATTGCTGTTTGGAAACCTCCTTCCATCTTAGATTGAGATGCTTTAGAAGTGAATACAATAGCTGTAAGATTCCAAAGGGAAGGGAGAACGATGGAAGTTGAATACATTTTAGCTTCATTATACAACCTTTAGACAGTTTCTGAAGAAAAACAGATCAATCATCAAGCTAGAAGAGTAGGGGAATTATTATTTTTTAGAAGTATAAAAAAGAGAATGAAGGCAAAATTGGAAGTTAAAGACATTCCAAGTATATTTTGAAGGATATATTTCAAAGTTACCTTAACAGATTTTTCAAAGATGAGGTAGAGAGAGCTGAAACACTGCAAATGGAAATGTTGGCATTTACAACCACACAAAGAAACACATGCTGAGTAAGAATTTGCTAAAGGTTATTGGAAATTACTGGTATTTCAGCTGAGATGGGGGGAAATAGAAGAAAACATCTACAGATTGCTTTCTCTGTTTTCCCTAGTGCCCAAATCATGACAGCTCAGACAACAGTATCAGTATCTGTTACCCTGTAAATAAAACAGCCTAACAAGAAAACTGAGAAAGTTTAGCTAGAAAAAAGATTCTAATTTGTGAATCAGTAGTAGACATTTTAAAGTATCAGTATGCAAACCAAAACAAAATGTTGCAATGTTCACTAGCACCTGTTGTTTCATCTAAATCTGTTCAATTCCTGCTGATGACTCCAGCTTCAGTCTTTCCACTCAGCAACTCACTCCAGCAGAGCTCAAACACCAGCCATCAGCTTTGAAGTTTGTCAGGACAAATCTGTTTGTCACCTGCCCAGTAATTTTCATGTGGACTGGGGATTTATACAGTTAGCAGGAGTGAGAAACTCCTGTCAGTTCCCATGGAGCTGTTTCTTCTTTCCTCTACTGCTGATACCTTCCTTATTTCCTTGACCATCTTGTAGATGCTTTGTTCTCACTGTTGTCATACCATGAGAAATGTCAGATTTCTGTTTCTACCATGATGCAAAATATTTCAGAAGTACAGAATGTTTTATTCTAAAAAAAACCTAGATGCTGAGAGATTCTCATTAAGTCACTTTAGGACTTAGTGACAGTCCAGCTATTATTTTGCAGAGGTCCACAGGTGTGGATTTACAGTAGGAGGAGAGTTAAAAAGGAGTTTTCATGCTTTCATACTCCGTATCACACTGTGAAAGTACAGCGATTGACTTGTCCAGCCCTAGCACAGAACAGCAGGATCCAACACTATGCACTTTTCAGCTGTTAGGGTCTTGTAGGCTATGTCCACAGTCAGATGAATGCTGCTGTCACCGTTTAACCCCATCCAGAGACCAAGCCCCACACAGCCACCCACTCACTCCCCCACCAGCAGGATCAGGGAGCGAATCAGAAGCATAAAAGCTGGAAAACTCATGGGTTGGGATAACGACAGTTCAATAGGGAAAGCAAAAGCCTCATGCACAAGCAAAGCAAAACAAGGAATTAAGTCAATGTGTCCTGTTTGGGTCACCTGTCCTGGCTGTGTCTCCTCCCAACCTCCCATGCACTTCCAGCCTTCTCACCAGCATGACAGTACAAAAAGTAGAAAAGGCTCTGTGTAAGCCCTGCTCAGCAATAACAAAAACATCTCTGTATTATCAACCCTGTGTTCAGCACAAATCCAAAACACAGCCCCATACCAACCACTGTGAAGGAAGTTAACTCTACCCCAGCCAAAACCAGCACAGCTGCTTACACTCCAAGCTGTCTAGAAGCCACACAGCTGCTTTCAGCAGGCACAAAGAGACCAGTGGGACCTACTGAGAGGCTGTGCCTGTCACACTGGGCTTAGCACCACGGGAATACAGCAACATGGCTCATGGGCATGCTGGCTAAGCAACATGGGCAGGCAAGGGACCATGCAAACATAACACAGCCTAGAAACATTGCAGGCTCATTGTGTTCAGGGCCGTCTTCTGTCCTGTTGCTAAAAGCTTGTAATTAGGTCACTGGCACTGAAAAACAATCAGCCAGTAATTACCAGCTTTGAGGAAGTCAGACTGATGAGCCGTTTCCTATGAAGTTGTGAGCTTGGTTTGAGAAGCACGAGATTTTCAAAAGCTATAATGAACCTCTGGTTTTACTGCCAGGCTTGTTATTGACCACATTATATGACCATAAGCCTCCTCCTAGGACATTTTTGCTGTTTCTTCTCCAAGTCTCAGACCCAAGAGAGCACATTTGGGCTGTAAGGCTGCAGTTTATTTTCTAGATTTAAAATCGAGAAGATTTGTGAGGATGTGCCATGTTGTTCTATCCTTTATATCAGCACTAGGGTTGGTCAGTTCTCTAGATTTCATTTGACTTCAGCTACAAGGTGTGAGATTCCACCACCCAACTTGATGAAAATTAGACTATCTGAAGGGAGAATCAACTTTGAATGCATGCCACCAGGGAGACCAGCCTACTGCATCATCCCTCTGTAAGGTACATTAGTCTCAGTGGGATGGGCCTGGGCTTCTGCGTTTGCAAATGTGTTTAAAAAGAGGAGAGGCTCTTCTCAGCTCTCCCAAAATGACAGGCTTCTCATGAAATCAAACCCTGAAGTAATTCCTTAAGTCCCCCATCAAAACATACATATTGAAAACATTTTTATGTCACTTCACTAACATTAAGCTAAACCTCATGTTCCACTGAAGTAGGTATTGCCAAGACATCTGCTTAACTCAAAGTACACATCAGTACTCCCTTGAGTAGGGATGTGTTTCTGCACACGCAGAAGAGTTTTCTTGGGTGGGACCTTCTAATTTAAAAAAATATCTTTGCTCTTATTGGAAGTGCAAGCAAGAACTGTAAGACTGTCTGACAGAGCCTGCTACAAAGATTATATGGCTTCCTATGAGATCACTGGATTTTCCATTCAGCAGAACCTGTGTTATGGTAAACTTGCATGTCCTTACAATCTAAAGGCAATTCTGCACTAAAAAGGTTTGTCCGCAATTAAGGTATCAAGAAGTACAGACAGTATAGATGATTTTTAAGTTACTCCTTGGAAAAATATTGTTATCTGATGCTTTACTTGGCATTTTGACAGTTGAAACAAAGAATTTACCAAAGTTCAGTAAAAAATATATTCTTTACCTGTTCTAAATGTTGGAAATAGCATATAATTGTCATTGTTCAACAGAAACCCATAAAATTTTGCATTAAAGCAAGAAGCAACCTTTTCTTTCAGTATGCCTTCAGGTCTTACTTTGTTTTGCTGTAGTCTCTGACCTCACTTGTATTCAATATTTCTGTTATACGCATTCACACAGCAGCTTGTCCATCAAATTGATTTACAATACAGTAGAGTGTAAATAACCAAGGAATAATTTTCTATACTTAAAAATACCCTGTCAAGGACCCAATTCAAAGTCTCCCTAATAACAAAGGGAGCAGTTCTACTTTAACCACTGAACATTAGACTGATCTTAGTTTATTGGTCTGGAGAGAGGCCTACAGCCAGTTTGAAAAAGTACAGGTCTGGCCCTGAAAGTTACTTTATTTTAAGACATCTTCACACATAAAATTTACACAAACTTTTCCTTTAGGAATGTCCTGTCGATTGAAATGTGCAAAGCCAACATCCAGCTGCTCAGTCCTGGTCCTGTGTAGCAGAAAAGAACACAAGAGTTTTCAGCAACAGATCACAGGATTGCAGCTGTAGTATGGAAAAACCCATACAATGACAAGGATCAAAGGTGATACCTATTGACTTATCTGGCTAAATCTCCTCCTGCCCTCAAATGAGATACAGTATAAGCTGGAGCAGGACAAGTTCATATTCTCTGTTCATAAATCCATGTTAAGAGATTTTATGACTATTCACAGCCAGCCTCAAAGAAAAGGAACTCACTCCTATTCACTTTTACCTGCAGGTTGTGTTATTAGGACATATCTGATTTACGAGCTTGCAATTCTTCCACCTCGAAATTGATTCCCTCTGCTGCCTGACAACAACATCCACAAGGCATCCCTGAACCAATGTGTGAGACAGTTATAACCCAGGGTACTGAGCTTTGGCTTGATCCCAAGGTTAATGAGCCCAATTTCTGGCATCATTTTGGACAAGAGTTTGTCCTACTCCCAGGCAGCAGACAAGACCACTGCATCAGGCTTCATCCAAGGAAGGACTGCAGCTTCAAGTAAGTTGTCATCAAATACTAGCCTCAGGCTTCGACAACTTGGAAACCAGCTCTCTGGCACTATTACCTCTGAATTATTACTTTTTAAACCTGATTATTAGGTATCTGGGGCATCCCCACGTACTGCCAAAGGAAATTTAAATTGTTCTACATTTTCAAAAGGGAGAAGATCATGCAGTTCAGCACAGGATTTAAGAATATACCAGACAAAGAATGTATTCCTCCAGCTAGTAACTGACAATATCAGCTTGCTGATGGCAATTTTTATTCCATTTCTCATTATCTTTAGCCAAGGATATTTGCAAAGATTACTTTCTGTCCCAGTTAAAATGTAGAATTTGCATAGTCAAAACAATTGCTCTTGTAGAGACAGTGACCATTTAGAAACAGACAAGAACAGTGCACACTGATGTCTTCGTGCAGCCAAGCAGCAGGTGAATTGAGACATTATGTACCAAGGTCTTCACCTGCAGGCACCTTCTCCTGCTCAGTCCATCAGTCTGCGTGTGATAAGAAGGCAGTTAATCCCCAAGAGATAATGTTAATCAACAAAATCAGGGCTGTGTGACGCTCTGTAAGTCAATTTACTCAACACCTTCCTCAGATACCCCATAGCTAAAAGTAACCACTAGGAAAACCTCTCTAATAGGCACTGGCCTGAACCATCTGTAATACTGTCCAAACACAATGATCCAACAAATTCCCAAAGTGACCTTTTCCAGTTCACATCTCTATGTCTTTTTTGCTTTTTAAGTTGGTTACTTCCTACCCTACAACCCAGTTACAGAGAATAATGATCACCACTCTATTTGTATCAATCAGTTTAAATGCTGGAAAAGGTTGTAATTTCTGTTCACTGATCTTCTTTTCTAGAGAAAGGACAATTCTTTCAGGGTTTTCTTATGCAATCCAAAGTTTTTAGCATTCTCACTACCAATTTCTGTATGTCTCCTACGCATTCTCATTCCACTTTAGAGATTGGTACCAGTACTCCAATTGAGGTCTCACTAGCACAGTAAAGAGATATACATTTATTTCCATGTGCTTTGCACATTACACTTTTTGCAATACATTCCCAGAAAGGATCCAGCTTGTACTCCGCTCCAACTCTCAAATGCTTTTTCACAGTACAGCTGCACTGGCAGATATTTCTCATTTGATAGCTGCCTTTTACTTGTTTCTATCTAAGCCACAGTTCTTTGCTCTTGCCTTGGTTTAACTCCCTCTTGTTGATTTTGGATCACTTCTCCAAAATATCTAGATTATTTTAAATTAAAATCTGGCCTGTCAAAGTACTTTCAATTCTTATCAAATTTGTTTATTTTAAAAAGTTTATAAGCATTTGTCAGATTCCATCTTCAAAGACATTAATGTCTATACTGAGTAAAACAGACAGACCTCCACAAGACTCTGCTTAAAATGCACTGCTAATTTAAGATGGAATTATTCTTAACAGTTTTTGGAGCAATTTTAATGCAATTATTCACCCCACTCATCGTTGTTTCATCTAGATTGTTCCCTAACTTGCTTATGCAAGACAGTGCCAAAAGTCATGCTCAGGTCATGATATGTCACACCTTTTAATTCCCCTAATCAGCCAAATAAATGTTTTAACATGACTTGTTCTTGACTAATTCGTATTAGCTGGCACATATCACCAAATTAGCCTCTCTATGGGCCTTTAAACTGCTTTATTCAGATATGGTGCTTAGGGACATGGTTTACAGGTGGACTTGGCAGTGCCACCTTAGTGAACCTCTTAGATCTTAGAGGTCTTTTCCAATTTAAGTGATTCTGTGACTCACTCCTTTTTTCTCCTTCTTAGTGACCTGTGCAATGCCTTCACCTGCTCTCTGGACCCCGCTGAGGAGCTGAGAGCATCAGCTTGCTCCATGTAACCTCTCTGCCTGTCTCTTTCCATCTGCAGTCATGCAGTCTTTTCTGGATGCCTTTCACAAGCCTCACCAGCTGGAACACAGTTTGTGCAATAACCTTTCTGTTCTTCCTTCTGTGTACTTTACCCGAGGCCAGCAGCTCACCAGGGAATAGGGATCAATATTTGGGCAAGGAAATGCACATACTCGAGAACTTCACCTCAAATGGGCATTTGTGTGAGTGCCTTCTTTTCTTCCATTCCTACTGTTTTCCAGTAGATTTTCCTGGGTTCCATACACATACAAAGGGCGTGCTGCTTTCAGCAGTGATCTGGACAGCACCTGCTGCAGATGAACCTGTGGTACACAGCTGCCAAAACACAGCCAAAGCAGAAAACAATTCCCCAAATGTAGCTTTCCGTGTAAATTCACGTGGGCACAAATGAAGCTACATAGGCTCATTTTTGAAATATTAACCTGTACTGTAAGCTAAGAAATTTTAGCAATAGAGCCATGCCTTCTGTCTGGCCAGAATGCATCTGAAATAGCAAAGGAAGGACATTACCTCCACAGGGTATGTGAACAGAACTAGAATTTTCATGCCAAGCCTATTATCTCTGCAGTTCATTCTCTCAGTCCTAAAAAATTTTAAAATCTAATCTTCTTTAAATCATGTATTATGCAGTGGATGTATGAGATTTAAGAACCTAAAGTTTTTCTGATCAACAAGTCTTGAGGACTGGTACCAGTCGAACATTTTTCTATAAAGTTTTTTAAATGAAAAAAAATGTTTTGACGAAACAGAACCTTTATGTAGGCACATATCACTTGCAGTGAAATTTTGTTTTGCAAAAAAGAGAAAAAGAAAGAAAGTCAGTCCTCAATTGACATTCTGCCAATCAAGTTCTTTCAGTACTTTTCAAATCACCAGCTTCGAATTTTCATTTTCAAATGTCTGGTTTTGCAATGTCATGCTGTTAAAAAGCAAATGTTACTCAAAGCATTTTAGTGTTACCACTAAACTGAAACACACAAGCAAATTTCCAAATATTTCTTAGCTATTTTTGTGGGAAACCGACAGATTTAGTTAAAAATAAATTTTAGCATTTTGCAAACTCCTGCAAAAAGGACAGTCTGGTTCTCTTCTACTCTTCACTGGGAATGCTTCAAATAGCATTTCAGTGAAAATACATTAAAAAGAAATTCATTAACTCTAAAGTTTCAATGTTGTCAGCTGAACAGTAGCTTCTCATTTCTGACATGCCTGTTGTGTCACTCTCTACCTGCAATTTTGTCAGTGACAACAAAAACTGACTTTGAGAGTTGGCCCTCAAAGGATCTTTCTTTTCAGTTGGGAATCTCAGGAAACAAAATCACTTTTCCTTCTTTTGTGCTGAGTCAGACTTCATCTTCACACACCTCACTAGGACAACTAATTTCTAAAGATATTTTCATTCTTAAATTAAAATTATTTAATTTAATTTTATGCTATTATTTATATCCTTTGTTCTTTGAACTAGATTCCATCTTCAAACATCTTTTTGCTTCCTCTAAAGAGGACAAGGTTCTCAGCCACCAATGAAGAGACAAGCTCTGCAAAAAATTACACAAGGATGGATTTGCACTGGGTTTGTAACACATATAGGAGTAGAATATCCTATGTTTGCATGACACAAAATCCAGATTTGTAGACAAGGGAAAACAGTAATTTATTACAATAGGGTAACAGTCAAATCCATAATTTCACATTAGGAAATGGAATTAGAAAAGTAAGTGCCTAAAATAGAAAATGGTTCTCTAGACTTCATTTAACAATTATGTATTTCTTTATCATTTCAGCTTCTGAAATAATTTACAAAACAATGCAGGGCCTATTTGTCAATCCACCTCATGGCCAAGTTCCTGTAGACACTTCCTAGGACAACATCTTTGGTTTTGTTGCTGCTGCTATGAAGTCAGAGACATGGATTTATTATCTTTCGCATGTGTCGCAGTGGCCTTGACTAGTCTCTTTTGTCTGCTTTTCACCCTTGTGGAACTTGGTTGTCTGCAAGCAGGCTCAAGATGCCACACGCAAACTTGTAAGAAACAAGGCACTACATCAACTGCCCTTTTGCCTTGTTCTTGGGCCCTGCTCTCCCTTTCAAGAATTTTTATTTGCATTCCTGCATGACTTTTATTTCAAGATATTATTTTCTTCTTATTTATAGTATGCTTAGGAAACTATGGTACATAATAAGTTATTATATCCCAAACATGTGTCTCCCAATGGTTCTACTACAGACAGCCTATGCATGCTTTGCTAATTAAGCAGGGATGGATCTGGTACATAAAAATATTTTTATCAAGTAATTTCCCCTATAATTTTTGAGGATTCTGCTATTACATCCACGTGTCCATATTCTTAAGATGGGGTTTTCCAGCAGCAGCTGTTCTGACTGAGAGATGAACAAGCTGTATATGAATATATGAAAATATGCATATTCTTGCTCCCTCACACTTGCAAGCACAGCTGGACCCTCAGGCACTCAAATGACAACTTACATGTGTAATTACCTGTCTTTCATATGAAGTAGGAAGACATGCATAATTCCTGAGGCTTGAACAACAACACAAAATATCTATGGGCACTTCATTTGATCTTTGTTTGTTGGAGAAATTCTTTTCAGGTTCATTCACCAACTCAACTTATTTACCAGTGCTTTGCAGTTCAAGCTCTATTTTCTGGAAGTATCCTATTAAATTTTTCCAACACAGACTTTATTCTTGTTTCTTTAAATAATTCTATTTTAGAGAAAGAATGTTGACTTTTATTTCCACAGAAAAGCTGAAAAATAAAAAAAGAAAATAAAAAGCTGACTATCAGCTATTTTTAAAGAGCAGAGACTAAAGAACAACTTTGATTTCCTCTTTCAAGTGAGTGGAATTAATTTTTCATGTGAAATGTTTTCCATTCAGACAGTAGCAAAATATATTTAATGCTATTGTAATTACAAATTGACTCATTTCCATACAGCTCCTATTGACACTCATTTAGGCAACCTGCATAGGAAAAATAATAAATGCAGTTTTAAATAAGCTGCTACAGTTTAAGTCTGACTAAAATTCAGACAGGTAACAAACAAAACTAGTAGTTAAAGACAAAATATGCAATTACCGCAAATAACATTTTAGCAAGAAAATATTTCACCATATTTATTCGATATTCTAATGACTGTTTGAGCAACCTTTGCTGAGCACTGGAATTTTTTTATTTCTACTCTAATTATGGTTCTGGCTGCCAAATGGTGGTGAATCACCAGCACTGGGTTCAGAAGTTCAGACTTCCCCAGTCAAGTGGCTTGCCTGAGCTGTTCATAGTACATCTGCTGTCAACAGCAGGGGCTCCACCAAAGCCAAGAGCAAGGTGGAATCATCACTTCTCCAGACCAGATGATCTTTAAAGACCCCTTCCAATCCAAACCATTCTATGATTCTTGAAGAAAGCAGCCAGCACACAGGGTTTCCAGCACAAGGGCAAAGCCCTTCAAAGCTGACTTTTGCTGCACTTGAGTGATGAGTCTTTGTCCTTTTCCCTTGTTTTGATAACAAACATTTCATACAATCTTGCAAGCATTGTCCATTTTTTATGTAATTGCCTTGGAGGTGCTTAAAACACTGTAAATTCTAGAAATCTTCAACTGTAGGAAAGCATGAACAGACATTCATTTTGTCACACTGTCTTTCTCTTGACTTTAATCGCTAATAATTAAAATCAGTCACTGAAGCCCTCCAGTGTTTATTTGCTTGAGTGAATGCCTCTATACACCAGTAACATTATCATCTCCCTCCACCACTTCTTTCCCAAAACAAAGCAGAATTAAAAGTCCCTATAAGATACTTCAGAGAGGAAGAAGCCATTCTTTCCTCTGTAAGAGCTGTCTTTGTCAAATCAATTAACAATGCTGTTCCCCTCTTGAGTCTCCTGAGCCTTTTACAGGCTTCTTGGCAGAATAGGCAGGTTCAGACATTTTCTCTTATTATAAAATGGGGTAATATTGCCAGAGAATGGTAGCAGATTCCCCTAGCAGCTTATGGGATGGCACTGTAGCATCACAATGCAAGGTGGGGAAGGTTTTAGGGGGTTGTAAGATGGCTGCTCAGAAACACATTGAGACCTACACTGACAAATATAGCTAAAAAGTATCTTAAGAACTGGCAACAAAAATATACCGTCATAAGTATACTTCTCACTTTACAATCCACTTTCAACCCACTTTACCATTCATTTAAGTTTAAACCACTGTGAATGTGCAAGGAGGTGAGAAATCACACATGCTTTAGAAGCACACACCCCTGGGCCTCTGGCTGCTGATGGATGTGAGCCTTCTGTAGGTTTTTTTGCCATGTGTCTTGGGTGCTCAAGGGCCTCTAAGAAAGTATTAAATACCCATGTCTGGGCACTCGTCTCACATATGGATATTTTACAATGTGCAGCACCATGTCACAGGATTTGGTTATTTAAGCATTAAGTATGTGTTTACAGCTGCTGGCTTCATCAATGTACCTGTGCCTTTCTGAAGGATTTTGATTTCAACATGTCTTGAAATGCCTGGCTGAATGGAGGCTCATGAGAACCACTTTATCAGAAAGTATCAACAGTAAGTTTGCTGAACTGTTTCAACAAAAACTGGCCATTAAAAACCCCTTAGGCTAGTCAAGAAGGCAGCAATAAGCTAACAATTCACTTTGGCGTGTCCGTGCACACACTTCTTTCCACTCCTCCAGGTATGTCCAGAGCCCCAGGACTACCTCAGGGGAAGCCTGCAGCTCACAAAAATCACTTCCAGCCTAGACCTAAATAACTAGCTAATTCCTCAGGCAATGTCCTGGCAGATCTGTCTGCCCAGCACACACAAACTGCTGAGCTCTTGCCCAGGGACTCGGGCAGACATGGCAGCCTTCCCCAGCTACAGGGCTGTGCCTGCCAGAGTCCAGGATTTCCATCTTATCCTGGGATAACACAGGGCATCTGCCATCATTGGATTTGTCTGTGTGACACAAGACATGGAAAAATACCATCATCAGATATGTTTCCCACTCAAAAAAAGGTCTGTTCAGTTCCATTTATGCTCTTGTTATTCCTTTGAAACTCATTTCCCTTTGCTAACTACCATAACACTATTTTGCAATACTGAGTGTTTGAAACCTTTGGCTTTGAGTTTACATGCTCATTTAGCACATCAAAGCACATGTTTTCAGCAACTGTAAAGCTGTAGCATTACCTTTACAAATGTTGCTTGGCTGGCTGAGTGCTGGCCCTGTTCCTTATTGCCTTGTTTTATTTGCTGTGCTGCTGACAGCAACACCACATCGGATACTGGCCATCCCATCATCAGTCAATTCAGATGTATAGCAAAAATTAATAATGTTCTGGGAAGATTCAGCCAGCCAGTACTGTCTGGGGTTTTTTTCCCTTATAGATAATCAAGAATCTGACACGTGATGTGCTACATTTGTCTCACCTCCCAATAATTTGAAAGTAGGGATTTCTCCTTGGTCTGTGATTTTTGTGTAGTACATCTATGCTACAAGTGCACTTCAGAGATGCAAAAATTTATAAGTCAAGGGCTTTAAACTACAATAGATTTTTTTAAGGGAAGCAATGCTGGGAGCAGGGTTTGTTTCACCCATCTGGAATTTCACAGGCAGAGGAAGGGACTTGATCAGAAATCCATAGACTTCCAGATACATGTGATGACTACCAGAATGCTCCATACCAGCTTCTTGAGACCAAATATTGGGTAACATTTTCAGCTTTGCAAAGAGCTGGCTGAATAGCACATTATCTGTCCCTGAATATGCAGAGGCACATATGTTTTCAAGGCCTGAGAAGGAAAACCAAAAATTTAGACAGTCTGTTACCTCTTTCACTATGTTAAAATGTATCTGTTTCTCCAGTTCAAGGGTTTGCACATCTGCAGGCATTACTTATAACACCGGGATGTGTTATTCACTCATTCTGACAAAAGCAAAATAAAGAACATATATCTCCAAAAGAGGTTTTTGCCATTTTTGGTTGTGAAAGTGTAAGGAAGATTCAGAAATTTAAAAATACAATGTGCCCTTAAGGATAAAAATGAAGTAGCTAGAAAAGAAGTGCAAAACCACAGCTCTAAAATAGATGGATAAGGGAGAAAATATCTTGCAGAAAAAGACCTGTGAAACTCTATAGAGAATGTTAAATTAAATTCTCTATGATCTAATCTATAAATTCTGAAGGTTTAACTATACTAACAGAGTCGGTCTCTTCCTTTTGTTATACTTACACTGTGATACTTGTAAAATTCTCAAGCACTGTGAAAGCTCATTTGAGATAATCATTTCATTAATTAGCGATACAAATGCTCCCTGCTGAGATAATAAAAGGAATTTGAAATATGCAATTTTGACTTCATTGTTAATAAAATCTTTTCACCAGATCTTGGCCAATATAAAGAATCACAGGCTCCAATTAAACAAGATATTTGGATGTGTATGCCTAACCTGGAGATATGAATAGCCCTATTAGCTTCAAAGAAGCAACCTGATTGAGGAAAGTTATTAATTGGCCTAAAGTTAGGCATATGATTATGTACCTTACTGGATGAGGGCCATGGCAGATCAGATGTGTCCCTAGGGTAATTTCACCTGCAGTAACAGACTTAAGCATGGGTTAGCTCCAGACTAACCTATTCCCACATATTTTTGAAGCTCCCCATCTGAAACCACCATTTCTATTTCAGCACATAAAAAAAACCTGCCCCTCAAAGATTCAAGGAACTCCAAGGAACTTCAGATCCAGATTCTGCATTTCTTGTGCCATCTTGTACATTATTTGGACTTCTGAAACTCTTATGTGACAAAGCATGTGACAGTGGTGGCCAGTGCTTGTAGGAGTTGATAGCCATCGAATCCCACTATGTTGGAGAGTGTAGCCTGAGGAGAGGAGGCAGAGGGAAGAGGCTTTGTACAAACACACACCTTCTCTCCAGGCTTAGCTCATTTAAGATGCAGCATCCATTCTAAAATGCCCCTTATCCAGATGGGGACAAAAATTATCAAATTCTGCCTCTGCAAATCCTGTAGTAAAGATCTAGACCTAGGCTAGTGAGTGGGGCTGGAAAAACAAACTAAAACAAAATCAAACCCAGCCCACAGATCAATTGGTATCTGTGGAAACAAGCCAATTTGTTGCCCTTGAGGGTCTGACCTCTACTCTCCAAGAATACAGGGAAGCAGGGCTAGCCAAGCACCTGACAGAGATGCTTTGCCACAAGCAGCCTCCCTTTATTGGACTCCTATCTGAAATGGTGCCTTCATCTTTAACAAATTGCTTTATTTTTATGTAAGCGCATTTGCTTGTATGACAGAAATATATGTAAATGCTAAAACTGAATCTAATTGTCTTTAAAAAATAGGTCATTTATCTCCATTTTATCTGCTAGTTAATGGCGTAAGTCTTCAAATGTCACTTTCCTAACAGAAAACATCAGAAGCTGTTTTGCAGTGCTAATTAGCCCTAGAAGGCCTTACCCTTGATCCAGTACAATGACATACCATACAGGGCAACTTCTTTGTCAGTGTAGAAATTCAGATAGAGTCTTGAAACATTATGGCATCCGCAGATTATTGCAAAGTCATTTTCATGGCTCACTGAGGTTTCAGGAAACGGATCCAGCTCTTTGCTGTTATGTAGCTGTAATGTCTGTCAGGAGAAAAGCTAGCAATGGTGGGAGAAGAGCAATGATACACAACAGTCAGAAATCAGAACCAAACTCTGACATTTAACTCCAGCAGCCCAAGGAGAAAGGAATATTTTCAGTGCCCAAAAGTAACTGCCTTCCTATCCCTTGTGTTTTTAAAGAGAAGGAAGAATTAGCCATCTGTTGCTAATGCCAAAGACAATCCTAGCTATACCATGTTTCAACAAGCAAATAAGACAAATAGTATTCCTTTGTCATAACTGAGTGGTAAAAACTCCTTTTAACAAAAGGGTGTTAAATAAACTTCCATCAAAATAAAATAAATACTTAGTAGCATGAGCAATCCTGAAATGATTTTCAGTAAATCTACAGCGTGACAAGAAACAAGGTCCCCAGATCTGCCTCCCCAGCACATATTTTACTCCAAATGGCATTGATGTCACAAGCAGGTAGCCTCTGGGACACTGGATGTGGAGTTTCTCAACAGTCATGTATCCTTGTTCATTTTATTTTTGATCCTTACAAGAGGTGAGATGTAGACATGAGGCATGCACAGTTAAGATTTGGTGCAAGGAGGGATACCTAAAAAGCAGGGAGAAAGAAGGAGACAATTGGAAGCTTACAATGGGGGAAAGAGTAGTGAAAACTGTGGAGAAAGAGAAAAAAAGGGCAGAAATCTGAGTGGTATTTGAGAGAAAATATTTTTCTAATTGGATGTGGAAAGAAGTCATAAGTAATCATAACACGGGAGATTTGCAAATGTATGTTGGCAGCTTGCATTGGCTGTTATATCTGTGACTGAGGGAGAGGAGGAGGACACTGGCTGAGAGAAGACCATCCCCACACTCTAGGTGGGCATAGGAGCAACCCACTGCTCCAAGAGAATTTGTTAACACTGTGGATGGCTGCACTAATGAAAAGCTTGGCTGACAGTAGGAAAAGGAGTGATGCTCTACCCCCTCAGGACAGAGGAAGGTGGTAATTACTAGAGCTAATTAGTCCTGGCTCTGATTTCAATGGCATGTCATCATGCTGGCATAAACCCCAAACATGAGATGTAAACAGGGGAGAAAAACATGAAGCAAGAATAACAGATGCAAGAAAAGGGTTCTTGTATGTGAAAACTAAGAAATGTAAGATTGGATTACCATTAACATAATTAACAGCAGCACAGGCACAAACTAAGACAAATCCACTAATCTAAACCTGTAGCTTTACAAGGGTGTCATGTAAGCAGGAGCAGTTAAGAGAAGTGAACAGTAAAGACAGTTTCCTAATGGAACTAACAGTGTAATTCACTTGAAGAGCTAATCACTTCGCATGAGATTATCTTCTCTGCTGGATCTAAAGCATCAGTTTGCCCAGAATTCATCCTTCAAAGGGAAATATAGCTTATTCCTCCAAACTGACAGGAAAAGTGATAATTTGGTTAATCATCTAATCAGCCAAGCAGAAAAGATCTTTAGAGAGATATAAAAACCCAAGCAAGCAGGGGTCCAGGACAGACCAGGTACATGCAAGATTTATTCACTTAGTGCCCTATCCAAGAACTGCTGCAACATGCTATCCCACTCTGCTTGCTCATTTGAAGATTTACACAACTATTTGGAATAAAATCTGACTTAAAGTCAGAATTAGTTCTTTGCATGCGTCTTGGACCAGGTTGGATGGGGCTTGAGCAACTTGTTCTAGTGGAAGATGTCCTTGCCCATGGCAGGGGAGTTGATACTAAACGACCTTTAAGGACCCTTCCAACCTAAATCATTCTATGATTCTATAATTTTATGATTCAGGCTAATGCCTGACTTTTAAAGACACTGCAGTATATACTTGAAGAAGTATTTGGGCTGCAGGTTTAAGGAAAAAGAAAGACAGAAAATATAATTTTCAGTAGTCCTACAACCATCTTTTTTAAAGAAATTTTGAAGAGAGGAATAGTTTGGAGATACTAATGCTCCACCCAAAAGGCCTTCCCTTCACAATGGATACATTTAGAAAGGCACCAGATGAGGATGAGTTCAGTCAGCCAACTCTGCCAAACCTGTAAAATGAGTTCTTTCACATGACGCAATTTTTACTTCAATGCATAGTTCTGAGTTGATGCAAAATGGGCCTTCAAAATATCTCCTGTTAGCAGAAATGTTTTGATTTTTTTGTTGTGGTTTGAAATCTATATCTGCTTTATTTACTTCAGCTCATATTCAAATTTTTTAAGGGTTTGGGTTTGTTCATTTGTTTTTGTTTTTTAAATTTACAAACAAATCTGAGTGTTCTTGTTCTTTTGTCTATGCTAACTGCCAGGAGGAAAAAAAAGCATATTAAGGAAAACTATTTTTTTTCCCAGTTGTAGTATAAATAATCAGCTGGGTTTACTGGTAGGCTGTTGTGAAGAGAATACCTTAGTCCTGCACTGATCATTGTTATTTCATTCAGCAGCCAGAGCATGGTGGAAATCCACAGGGTTTAAACTCATGAAAACCGAACAGACATGTTCAGTCCAGTGTTTACACTCCAATCTTTTATTTAGCTACTTAGCAGCTGCTCTGGGAGCTACCTGGAACGTTTCTTAGTGGATAGAGTTTTGCTCTGAGAGTAGTGCCTTTCAAAGGGAACTCTGCGGGGCTGGTACAAAAGGTCCAGCGAGGATGGGTCTTCATCTTACACTCTTTTTAACACAGGGAACGCCATTCAAATGGTACTTACTGATACCCTTGGGAGGTTTGAGAAATTGTGGTGTGTCCTATGGGCACAAAGAGGGAGCCATGGACAGAGCACTGGTCACCAACACAGCCAGGAAAGCTCCTTGCAGCCATCACTGAGACATTTTACTGATGAAAAATGAAGGATGAAATAAAGTCTTACAGAAGCAGCCACCTTACTTCGAAACCAGCCAGCCCAGGTTCAAACAGCAGCTTAGTCTCTGGGAGCAGGGTGCTTGTGACAGCCAGTATCCCCACATGGTTTCTCCAAGTCCCCACGAGTCCCCTGTGCTGCCATCACAAGGATGTGAGCTGGCTAGTTTAAGGCTGAAGCAGACACAGTCACAAGTTTTGTTCGTGCAGTCTCAGAGAAGAAGGGCAATTCTGAGGTAAAGAATGTTACCTATTTTATCTTTTTCCTAATGTAGCCAGATTTATGCTTGCTCTGGACTGTGTACTCAGATGTGGAGCTATTCAGAAACTCCTTTCCAAAAGACATGCAGGCAAGCTTGCTAACTAATTTATTTTTTTAACAACCAGGTGGTCCTTAGGAGTAAGAAATTACCCACGGGGATGTCAGACTGAGACAGAAGTATTCAGAAAACAGAAATAGAGGCTCTTATGATATATTGTACGTTTTTGTCCACTGCCCCTCGTAGAGTACATCCTTCAGCTTTGTAACCTCCCTTTTCAGGCTGTTCATGGTTTGCTTCTGTTTTATTGTTGCTCTATAGGGGGATGTTTAAAGTTCCTGCCAAGAGGAAAGACCCCTATGAAACACACTGAGGTACAAGCACCAGGGAATGTTTGGATAGATGAGAGCTGGCAGTTAAAGGGTATCTCATGTATGAATAGAGGACCAGGGCCCAAAAATCTGATGTTCTTGATGTTATAAATAAAGCCTCCAGCAGAACAGAAACAGAGTCCAAGGTCTTAAGCCAAAGCTTACTGGCTTAATCACAACAGTGTCTTCTCTCTCACTGACAAATCCATCCTTTGAAACAGAAAAAATGATGTTGTTACCATGGCAGATCCTGGGGCTTTATCCTTAGATCCCTTCCCAAAATGACTGCTGAAGCTGAAGGATCATGTCTAAAGAGTTACAAACAAACCTAGGCAGTTGATCAAATATTCAAAGCAACCACTGAGAGCCAAAGTTCTGTGTTTTTCTCTGTTTAAAGCTCCCATTTCAAGATATTTTCAGGTGTAGGTAATATTAAATAATATTAACCGAATATAACCTAAACAGCACTAAGTGAGCAGGTGCAAACCATCAGCTGAAGTTACATGCTCAGAGCAAGCTGCCTCATTCCCCTTAGTAAGGAAAAAAGAAAGAGGCACCTAATGCAAGAAGGCCCATGGCATCCTGGCCTGTATCAGCAGTAGTGTGTCCAGCAGGACAAGGCAGGAATTGTCCCCTGCACTCAGCACTGCTGAGGCCACACCTCAGATCCTGAGTTCTGGGCCCCTCACTACAAGAAGGACATTGAGGTGCTGGAGCATGTCCAGAGAAGGGCAACAGAGCTGGGGAAAGGTCTGGAGCACAAGTCTGGTGAGGGGCAGCTGAGGGAGCTGGGGGTGTTCAACCTGGAAAACAGGAGGCTCAGGGGGGCCCTTATCACTCTCTACAACTGCCTGAATGAGGGTGTAGCCAGGTGGGGTTGGTCTCCCAAGTAACAAGCAACAGGACAAAAGGAAATGCCCAGAGGAGGTTTAGATTAGCTATCAGGAAAATTTCTTCGGGGCAGAGTGGTCAGGCATTGGAAAAGGCTGACCAGGGAAGTGGTTGAGTCACCATTCCTGGAGGTATTTAAAAGACGTGTAGACGTGGCACTTATGGACCTGGATTAGTGGCGGAGTTGGCAATGTTGGTGATTAGACATGATGATCTTGGATGTCTTTTCCCACCTAAACGATTTTATGATTGTGTGATAATCCCAAGCAGTAGTCCTTCTCCCCTGTGTCATAAGGATCACATTATGCTACTCCAAGCTTAGCACATCCTTCAACAGATAACAATACTGCTCCAAAAACCATAAATCACAGAATCACGGATTTATTTGGGTTGGAAGGGACCTTAAGGATAATCTGCTTCCAACACCCCCCTGCTGTGGACAGGGACATCTTCACTAGACCATGTTGCTCAGAGCTGCATCCAACCTGTCCATTAACACTTTCAGGGATGGGGCATCCATAGCTTCTCTGGACAACCCATTCCAGTGCCCATGTGGGACTATTGTCACCAAAGCAAGGCTTCCAGCCCCAAAGTACTGTAATTATGTATTTTATTGTGCTCTAATAAAAGAGGGACATAGGACAGGGCAATGCACAGAGCCTATTACTTTGAAAGCAGCAGTAGCTAATTTTGGGTTTTTTCCATCTTACGTTTCTGTCCATTTTCTGTCATTCTGAGGTGACATTCCCAGGTGTTAAGTCACCTGAGCCACGTCCATGAAGGCGATGGTCATACGTGCTGGCAGCTCAGGTACTGTTGATGCTCACAGCTGAAGGATGCTGCCCACATGTGCCAGCCAGCACAGCAGTAGCTTAGCAACACTGCCTGCACCAAGGTGTGGACATACAAAGCCCTGCTTGTTTTTAACAAAGAGAAATAGCAGATAGAAATAGTCGTGGTGTAATTAATATACATCTGTCCTTCCCACCATTGATATCAGCCCTTTCAACCAAGAAATTATGGGAAGCAATTAAAACTCATATTTACAATGAAATGGGGAAAGCAAGAATGGCTTAGCTGGGTCAAAAGGAATCCATAAAGCCTGCAGACACCGCCTACAGTAGTGTAATTATAACTACTCAATAAAAAGCCGATATAGACAAGGAGGCCCTTTATTGAAACTATGGCACTTCACAGATCTTGCATTCCCAGCTCAAAAGCCCTATCTTGTACCTGGCAGAATTTTACTATGGAATGTTGTTTATCTTGCAAGGCACTGGAAACAACATACATTGTCAAAAAGCAGGCTGGGGAAATTACAGAGAAATAAAATTGCTTTACTGCATTAGCACTCCCCTGAACACTTTCCTTATTAAAGTAATTAGATACTTAAGACAAAGAAACATAAAGCCCTTGAGGTGTGCAAATTTCAAATGCAGTTGACATCGTTTTGGTAGACAATAGGATTTGATTAGTAGTTCCCACACACAGACCCACTACAGAGTGTGAACAACATTCACAATAACAAAACCCAAGAAAGATGAACTCTTGGCTTTAGTGGTGGTTTAAAACTCATAAGAAAAAACCAACGTATTGGGAAATATTCTTCAACAGACACATCCTGTGAGTTTAAACTGGAGTCATAATATATGATAGTAATGTTGAGTGGTTCTTGGCATGTTATGGTGCAGTGAATGCTGTTGGTGTAGCTATAGCTGGAGACATGACCTACTTTGGAAATGTTTTCACCCGGAAATTTTCTCTCTGGAATTGCAACCAAAGGGCAGATCAAAAATAATAATCAGCGCCCCTGTCAGCTTTCTTGTTTACCTTGGATAAAGTTACAGTGTTTCCTAGGTACTAAGTGTAGCAATTGGACCTGGAATTGGCCCAATTCTTGACAACATCACTTAAAATATTCAAATTTTTACTGCAATTTTCTCTTGCTAGTAGCTAGTTATAAAGTGTGTAATTATATCCCTCGGTTCAGTGAAGTGAGAGATAGTCATTCCAAGAAGACATTAAAACTATTCACCCGTGTAGTTGCTGCACGTAAAACTGCTCCGTTACTCAAAATGGAGCAGCAGCCGCGAATTGATACAAATTGTTCAGAAAATGACCGGGTTCTTGCTAAAATTTAGCTCCAATGCCTGTCAGCAACGTGAAAGGCAAATGCATTTACAACTCACACACCACTCCAACACTTTGCTTCTTCCTTTAACATCCTTTGTTCTTCTATGCCTTTTTGTGTTCCTGTAATCAGGTTTCAGCAGTAATTAAAACCAAGGAAAGCAAGGGCTTAGAAAATTTCCTGCTTTAATTGTATTCCTAAAGCTTATAAAAGTACTGCATTTATTCTTTAGAAGGTAATAAACCCATAGTAATTGCTTACTGTATCATTTAACGATCCTAATTATTGCAATAAAAGAAATAATCCTTTTCTTTCCTAGAAAATAATTAGGTAAACTGAAAACACCAGGAATGAGTTGGTATTTAGATCTACACTGATGTATCAGCCAGAGCTGGAGTTTTGAGGTTCAGGTGTGCTCCCATCGGGAGATGTGGGCAACTCCAAACTCCATTTTGGAAACACAACCTATAATGATGTAAATACAATGACATATGCTAGCTATGAATACACAGAGATTTCCAAAATCATGGAAGTGCCTGCTGAATTATGATTTAAGAAACAGAGTTTATACTCTAAAAGTAATAGAAAATATTAATGCATGTTTTTCTAAGTATGATTTTAAAATATCTTTTAAAAAGAGGATATACTTTTAGAAGTTAATTATATCTATAAAATACAAAAATAGAAGAAGAAATTTATCCTGATTTTCAATGGGAGGAAGAGACACTGCATTTTATTGTAGCTAGAAGTATTATCCTGTAAAAAGGATTATTAATATTTTGCTGAATGTTAAGAAGTAGTAAATGCATTAAACATTCAGAGAATTAAAAAGAAAAGTATAAATCAATAAAGTTCAAAATTAAAAGCCTGAAAATTTGGTTTCAGTTTGTCCAGATCAATTTTATTTTTTTCAGTGCCTTATTGCAAGCTGCAATTTTTGCAGCAACTAATTAGAATTGCTCCTCTCAGTCAGCTGTGATCTGAGCTCAGACACAGCCCCTAAACTCAGGACTCTCCACATTGTGGTCTACATTGCAGTTAAAGAAACCCCATCTTCCTCCATATACAAATGAGTTTGTCAGAGTTAGCCCCAATTGGCTACCCCAGAGTGCTTGTAATCATACTTGACTGCTTTCTATATCAAATCATATCACATTTATAAAGCTGTATATTATTATAGCACTTCATCTGCTAACAGGGCTGGGTGAATCACATTTCCCCTTAAAGAGGATGCTTACCTTAACACAAACTTTGAAGAGGGAGCCTGTCATAGAAGAAAACTATCAAGGATTTTATAAGAGACATCCTGTCTGCACACGAAGAATAAAAATGGTTATATTAATACTGTTGCTTTCTCCCCCTCTACAAGACTGCTTAAGACTTCTGCTGAACATTTTTATAGGAAAGGGAGGAGGAAGCTCTACTCACAAATGACTGAAATTATGTCATTACACTGAGATGGGCATCTTAATTCCTACTCTCCCTTCAGGTTCTTTTCCACTGTTTTCTTTCTGCCTACAAAGAAACAAGGCACCTATACTCTCTTTCAGGCTGTTTATCTCATTTATCCTGATCTTCCCACTATTCAAGTCCAGGCTGCCTCCAGTCCTCTGGGTAAGGCAAGATAAGGTTATTTTTCCAGGCACAGGACAATAAATTCAAATGAAGAAAGAGGCCATTACAACTATTGCTTTCTCAAGTGCTTTCTCCTCCTTTTTCCCTTTGAAAATTCATGAACACCACATCCACTAAGAATTACATTCACTGCTGGCTAACTGAAACCTGCAATGTGTTCTTTTTAATGTAACTGGCATTTTTTTTCTAATCTAGCTTCGAAGCTAGCCCTCCTCTGGAGCAGGAGAATGGGCCTGACCCTTCTCAAAGTCCCTTCCAACCTGAATTATTCTGCAGTTCCATTTGTTAGAACTCTGCCATTAGAAGCATCAGGAAGTGTCATGATTTAACCCACCAGGCAGATAAACACCACACAGCCGCTCACTCAGTCACTCTCCACCTCAGTGGGATGTGGCAAGATTGGGAAGAAAAAAAGTTAAATTCATCGGTGGAGAAAAAGACAGCTTAATAATACAGAGAAGGAAGTGCAAATAATAAAAATAATTGCAAAATAAATAGAGTATACAAAACAAGTGATGCACAATGCAATTTCTCACCACCTGCTGACTGACACCCACCCAGTTCCTGAGCAGGAGCCTTGGGCCAGCTTTACTCCAGTCTCAGTACGAGGCAGAGCTGGATGCAACACTCCAGGTGGAGTCCCACCGGAGCAGAGCAGAGGGACAGGATCACCTCCCTTGACCTGCTGGCCACACTGCTTTTGATGCAGCCCAGGAAGCAGTTGGCTGTCTGGGCTGCAAGGGCACACTGCTGGCCCATGTCCACCTTTTCATCCACAAGAATATAAGAGAAAGTAAATTGCAACAGGATAATTAGGTGAAGGTTCATTTCTGGTTTGATCATTACAATAAAGCATATATTTTGGAGCACAAGAAAAGAGTTCAACAGCACTTAAAGCCAAACTAGAACAAGTAATGCAATGAGTAATGCTCAGTAATGCAATAAGGATGGATGAATAGTGAGATGTTGCACATTTGTCCTGCCTATGGACTGGCCATGTCAGAGCTTTGGGTTAGTGCTGGTCTTGCTGAAGCCAGTGACCTGAACCTGTATTTCAGCTATGCCTTTTTGTTGGGTCAATTACATGAAAAGAGGTGCTTACTCTAAGCAGGTCTGCATTAAGAAGAGCTGGGAAAAAGACAACATTGAACAGCTGCAGCAATTTGCAAGTATTTGTGTTAAACCTGTGTCAAGAAGGATAACATGAAATGTCCAAAGTGGGACTGTTATGAAATCTTTTCCAACCCAGTTATCCTCTGGTTTGAATTCTTTTTGTCATAGCACAATTACATTTCATCCATGGTCTTTCCTTTTATGCTCTTTGGTCTTCTTGAAAAATTAGACACCAAGCTCAGACATAAACTTTCTGAAGAAGCAAAGTACTTTCCTCTCAAATTGTTCACAATAAGATAACAATACAGATGTGGCAGCATTTAATGAGATAGGAAACAAGATGATATTTGTTCCTCATGTCTGGTCTCAGTCCTTTTTAATAACTCTTGGCAGGGTTGGGCTATGGTAGAAAGCACCATCCTGCCAGCTGGTGCTTTGCAGTCCATTCACAGGCCCAGGCTCTCATGTTAAACTAATACTGTTCCCTCACCTTTGTCTTGCCTGTCTCTCCACATTTATCCCTACTCTAAATCTTCAGACAGAGCAATGCCCAGCATGCTTTGGCACAGCTGTCCTAAGGCACAGAGAGAGGCGTTTTGTGAGGTATGCAGGCAGCACTGTGAGAAATGTGACACAGCTCGTGTGTCCCCCTCTCACAGACATCATCTGTCATTCAGCTGCAAAAAGCACCAGCAGCAGCTGGGAGGCAGAGAGCTGATGGTCTGTACGTGTTAGAAAGAGCATGCACCTGATGGTTCCTGCAGTGAGCTCTTTCTCAACTTGGAACATTTCCTTCTTCCGTGGGCCCTCGAAACAGTGGACTGCGGGTTTTTGAAGCCTTTTGTGCGTACTGTTTCTTTCCTAACGTAACAGAGTTCTTTTAACCCCACACTTGAAACGTTAAATGAAAAGCACTGTTGTGTGGGAAACCCCCAATGTGAGAAAGGGAAAGTTCAGACCCTCTCCCCTCCCTGCCTCACTTATGCCCTTGGCTGTAAATGTTGGCAGAGGAACCCAGGATTTCAAAAGCAAAAAGTTTCAAACACAATTCTGCTGCTTTTTTCATCATGCAACTCTGCAAAAATATCAGATGGGAAGTGAGACCAGTAAATTGCTTTCCTGCTGTAGATACAAGGAAGAGGGGAGAGCAGATTGACAGCAACCATCACCATTTGTCTCACCAAACAACCTCTGCATGAGATGCAGCCTTCACACCTGCTCCTACCCTGACCGTTCAGAATTTCTCCTGATTAGGAGGTTCACACTTATTTTGTGATGCAAAAACGGATCACTGCATTGATACAGACTGATTGTAATTACTGACTCCAGCATGTGCTGCTTTTGGCTGGGGTAGAGTTAATTTTCTTGCTAGTAACTGATACAGGGCTGTGTTTTGAATTTGTGACCATCAGAGTGTTGATAACACAGGGATGTGTTTGTTACAGTGCTGCCACAGGGTCAGGGCACTTTCTGCTTCTCACCTGACCCAACAGAGAGAGGGCTGGGGGTGCACAAGGAGCAGGGAGGGGACACAGCCTGGACAGCTGTCCCCAACTGGCCAAAGGGATATCAGCACAGTCAGCATATAATGCAGGAGCTCGGGACCCTCATACCACCAACCAATATGATTTCGCAAGAGCCCTTATTGTTTACATTACACTAGTTTTATACCTTTCTGGAGCTGTAGCTCACACGATCACAGATCCGATTGGATCTCTATGCTGTCCATGCTCTGCATGCACCTTTCAGAGAACCTGATTGGTTCTAGTCCAGGACGGTACCGTCCTTCTTTTTATCTTCTTTCTTGCTGTTTTGTTATCCTGTCTTCCAACAATTTCTTTCTCAATTTAGAACAATTTACATTTCTGTAGCTTCGACAAATTCTTGAGGTCTCTGATTAGGTAGCTGCACATAACTTGGCTGGGGCACTCTGACCGAATTTGAGTGCCTTACAACAATATAAAGCTGGGGGAAGAAGGAGAAAGGGGGAGGATGCTTGGATTGATGGCACTGTTACACATGACGGAGCTGTGCTTTCCTAGAAATGGCTGAACACCTGCCTGCCCATGGGAAGTGCTGAATAAATTCCCTGTTTTGCTTTGCTTGTGCTTGTGGATTTTGCTTTACCTGTTAAACTGTCTTTATTTCAACCCACAGGTTTCCAGGCTTTTACTCTTGGTGTTCTCTCCCCCAGTCCACGGGGGAGGTGTGAGCGAGCGTCAGCGTGGTGCTCAGCCGCCAGCCAGGCTCAAATCATGACACAGGATAACCAAAACCTCTCCCGTATTCTTCAGGGTGTCGTCTCCTGCAGCACCCACAGGCTCTGCACTTTCGCAGTGCTAAGAGGCAAAGGTTGTCCAAAGCCAGGGAGCTCTCATTGTACCCTTGGAGAGGCCCAGAGGGCTATGAGAGGTTTTAAAGTACAACATATATTATGTTCTGTTCACTCAAAACCAAATTATCCTCTCCTGTAAAGATGTAAACGCTTGGGAAAAAAATCAAAACCTTTTGCAGTCTAAAAACTTTTTCCACACACATATTTACATGCTTACAGACAAATTCAACTGTTCACACCATAAAAATTATTATAAACTTCGGGAAAAAACACAAAATACTGGGTATCCAGTCGTATTAAATTCCTTCACTCTCCTACTCCTCCTGGAGGAAGCTTGTGGACTATTTTATATGGTTTCAGTATGGCATATAAAATGCCATGGTGTTTCTGCTTTCCCCTTTAAGTCCCCAGGGAATAACCTACAGTTTTAGTACACCCGAAAAGCTTGGGAGAAGGCAAAACAGATGGGATGGGATTAGGATTGTTTATTAAATGAAGTGCTCAAAGATGAACCCTTGGCAGGGCAGAGCAATTTATGCTATTTATTGGGTGAGTAAACTTGAAATAAAATGCTATTTAGGTCCCAGTCCACAGAATGGTCTTTCACAGAAATGTCAGCAAATATATTCGTGCCAGGTTTTTAGCAGTTGGTTTAAACTACAGCACAGAGCAAGGGACGTTTAACAGTTGCTCTGAGTAATGTCATGCCTTGTACCTGCATACTTTCACCTAAGCTATTTCATTTGTGAGTTGATGGCATGAGGTAATAGAAAGCAGGTAGTATAAATCTTGCAAGGTGTGCACTTGATGTCTTCTGAATGTGAATGCCACTGAAATTTGCAATGTAGACAAACACTTTAAATAAAAGTGTGAAGGTCAAAAAAGGCCAGAGAAGCAGAGCAGCAACTCTAGTTGCTTCCCAAACCCTGAGACAGAAATGGCTACGGTGGTAAAAACACATTTGCAGTTACTGCTGATTATACAGTAGGACAAACAACCATGTAGAATCTATTTGTGCCAATAAAAAAGTGTCACTTCAGGGGAGGTCAGATCCTTGTGCTATTTCTAACACTGCATATCACTGAGTCATCTTCTCTGCTGTCCTGCCCTTCTCATTTGTCCCTTGCAAGCTCTTAATATCTTTGCAGAATGCATTTCTGTAATCCAGTCAGAGGCTCTGCCATGCCTACCTGGGCAGCATTACTTGTTCCTCACTTCTGATGATTTTAGCAGTCCTCTCACTTGCACGTGCCTCCTGCTTCCAGCTGCCTCGCTCCAGCCTGTGCTGGCGTGGGTCGAGGCTGAACAATACTCTAATGTGCTTCATTAGAGAGTCAGCCCTCCTACTTTGCTCCGTGTCCAGCAGCTATCTGTCTGTATTACTCGGGGCTTACATTCTAGATTTTAATCACTTCTGTGATGTCTAGATAACAATACCTTAAATTTATTCTCAATAGCATTTGAGTCAAAGGCACTTGGTCTCAAGTACAGCTGTCATTAGTTGCCTATGCTAAGCAACAGCTTCAAACTATTTCAGTGAGCAAGGAGAAATAAATGGTGCTATCTAATCAATGTAGCAGACTAAAGTTGAAGTAGCCATCCTTTATTTAAGCTTCTTTGCTGAAAGTCAGTGTTCTATCAATCTTAACCCCGAGAACTGTGGAAAGTTGAAAGAAAGTAATTACTGACATTCACTACACTTAGCCAGGAAAGTATTTCCCTACTGGGAGTTCTGCAGGAATACAGACACAATCTGAGGATTGTCATCATCAAAAGGTGTTTTTCATTTGAAAAAAACTAAAATATCCGTGATAAAAACCAACATCAGGCTGCAAATAACCATGGAGGACATGCCCCATGCTTGGTGACTGTGTACAGCCATATCGCTGTTTCCATCCATACACAGCTCCCCATGTGGGAAATATTCTCAGGATCAGATCATGCAGGCAAAGAGAAAAATGCCAGGTGCTCAGATGTGTGACTTTTAGCCAAGTGTTATGTCAGCACAAGTTTCTCTGGAAAGGTATGAAACCACCACCCCCAGAGGTAGACAATCCTAGGAGTAAGTATTTGTGCAACAGTAATTGCTAAGCTTATGTTTGAAAGTTAGAAGGCTTTCTATCACTTTTCTCCTTCTTCTCAACAGTGCAAAAGCAGAATAAGATCTTTATCCTGACATTTCAGCCCATGGAAACACAGCCCACTCTGTTGTGGCTCAGCCTTGAACATGATGTCTCTCATAACAACGAGAGAAGGGATTGCTCTGTGTGGGTACAGAACATATTAATTCTGCTAAGTATCTGTTTGCAGATCAAATCACACTGTGATTTGTTCCTCCAGAATATTAGTCTAGAATGGTGTAGCAGAAATGCTTCCAAAATAACCAGTTTTCTGCCATAGTCATTTCCACAGGTAGCTCAGACCAAGGGTTAGGAAAAAGCTGAAGCCTACCTGACCAGTGGTATCTTTGCCATAAAAAAATAAGATTATGTTGTCTATGAAATAATATAATATCATAAACAAAGGGCCACTGCTGTTACAGCCCCCCACCTCTGGCACTGTCTGTTTGGGAAAGTTGGATTTTTTTGCTAGTATTTCAGGGTACTGGTGCTAGACACTACCTCTCTCATCTGAGTGCAAGCTGAGCCTGCACTGGTTATGAGTTGTTATGCACAATTATTTATTTGTCCTTGCATATTAGGTAGTTTTAGTTAAGCTCATTAATGATTAATTGTTTTATTGCCCAGTTGATTGAGTGTTGAAGGTTACCTAATTAAAAGTTTTTGTATATCCCCCAGTTCAAACAGGTTAATCCAAGTTAAAAGCTATATTTTTCTTAAAATACCCCTGTTGTGTCCCTGTTAAACGTTGTTNAAACCAAATGCCTTAAAAACTGCTTGAACTGCCTTCAGTTGTGTTTGTCTCACACCTTTACAAATGACCTTTTTTACTTTCATATCACTGATTTTCCAGAGAAGCTGGAAGTCAGATGGGGCAGGAAGGAGGGGCCATCTTTGCACATCTGTAAGCACAAAGAAGCACTGGTGCCCATTCCTCTTCACAGCAAAGCCTGTGGTACTCCATTAAACTGTGACTGATGACAACCTGAACAGAAAAGGCACTGGATGACTCATATTCCAGAAGGATCTTGAAAGCTTCCTCTTTGTGTGGATGTGCAACATGTTGGATGCTGTTATCCAAGTGCTCCTTTCTCTGATAGTACCAAAGGCCACAGCTTGGTGATCACCTAGATACCTGGGACTGGGAACCAATTGATTTCACAGAATTCAGTCCTAGCACCATGCCTGTCTCTGCAACACAGGCAATGCTGGGAAACAGGGAAAAAGATCATCAAAACTTAGACAAGCTCACCTTTATTTCATTTCACTGGGGAATTCACGTTTATGCATTTGAATCTAATGGACCACATGTCCCAGTGACATGTGATCAGGCAGCACCTTGAATGACTAAGACATTGGAAACATTTCCACCACAGGTAGCCAGCAGAGTTCATAGAATCTTAGAATCATTTAGATTGGAAAAGACCTTTAAGAACATCAAGTTAACCCAACACTGCCAAGTCCACCACTAAACCATGTCCCCACATCTTTATCCATCTAGAAAGTAGGGGTTCTGTCTACACCAATCATCTACATTTATCTGGACAGCAGGTTCTCATCTCATATCCCGAGACAGGTGGGATGTCTTCTCTCTGAAACTGCTTATCTCTGCCGTGGATTATGGAGGAGACTGAGAAAACTGGTATAATGCAACTGCCTGACCCTTACACAGAGCTGGCCAGCCAACTCTGGTCTTTACTGGTCATTAAGCAGCTGAATGTTTCCCCAGCTGAATGTTGCCCTCTTCCTGGCCATGCTATTTATTGCCAGCTGTATACAGGATCACAGCTTGAGCTGCTGCAAACTCAGAAATAGGTGTTCATGCTGTGGGGTGGGACAGGGAGAGGGAAGGTTTGTTGCTGTATTGGAAATACAGTTATGAATTATGATAAAAGCAACTTGAATATTATCTTTGGCAAAAAGGGCTTATTCAGTGTCCTGCTTCTCCTGCCAAAGGCTAATAAATAAACCTGTGGGCTGTGTTGAAAGCAGACTCACAAAAGCTATAACCACAAGGAGCTCAGTCCTGCAGTACAGTGCCATACAGCTCTGCTCGTGGAAAGCAAAATTCCTACCTTTTCTGTCTGCATACAGGGCTAGGAAAATCCCTCCTTCATGAGATGCTGAAGACACAGTTTTCTTCCTCTCCCTGCTCTAGCTCTCCACATGCTCCCACTCACATTTCACACCTTGTCTCCCCATCTCTTCTCCCTCTCGCTGCCGCTGGCTCTCTCAGACCATTTCTGGTTTGCTGCCTGGTCACACCTGTAGGAAGAAATTGTCGGGCTCTGCATTAGCACTCCCTGAAGCCTGATCTGTGTGTTACCATGGGTGTGAAGTACCTCTTAGGATAGCACATCTGTGATCCTGGAAGGATGAGAGCAGCAGCAAAGACAATTGTCAGGCCTGCAACCCCATCCTTATGTCTGTAGCCTTCTGGACTGCAGAAACCCAGCCCCGGAGCTGATCAGTATTCCCTTCACCCATTGCCTAATCCCACAAGCTTCAAAGACTAACAAGCCTCTCTCTCACTTCTGCTGTGTTAATAATTCTGTTTCTCCATATGCTGAATGTTTCACACCCGTTCTGGGATCCAGGAACTAAGAAATGTTACACATATATAAAATTTCACCCAAAAACGGTTGGCATGCCACAGAAGCCAGAGCACAAAAGTGCCCTGCTTTGACTGTTGTGGGAGCCAGGAAGGAAATGTGAAATTAATATTAAACTTTCCAAAGTCCCACATGGCGCAAAGTGAGCCAGTTGTCCTACAGGGCAGCAAAGCTAAATTTAATTGCAAACTTCTTGGCTTTCTGGAGGAAATGTAATGATACTTTACAGTATCCAGTGAATAAAACTGCCTGAGACATTCAACCTGATGCTTTTAGAGCAACTCATCAGTGATGCTTCATTACAGCATCAAATGTTACAGTTGAACTGGATTCCACGTTGCAAAACAACCTAAATCCTAAGTTACAAAATTTACCAACTTCAGTCTTATTTTCCTTATTTTAGTGGGAGTGCAAGGTGCAAATTCATTCCAGCAAGCCTATGTCTTCTCAATTAGGAGACTAATGGAAAGGCATGAGGTTCTTTAGAGGGAAATTCAGACCTCCACTGAAGTGAACTGCAATTCCTGTAGAAGCAGAAATAGAACAAGCTTTCATAAAATCTCCTGTGACAGACTAGGAGTTATTGTCTGGAAATGATCTAACAAATTCACCACCAAGAATTGTTGTCAGCATGAAATAGAAATGTGATGATAAGAAAAGCTACAATAGCATGTTTAAGTTTATTTCTTACATTCCTACTTTCTGATTTTGCTTTGGGTTCTAAGTTCTTCTTTCCCTCACCCTCTTCCCCTCCTTTCTGACTCCCCTTTGTTTCTGTCCCCAGATGTCTCTCCAATTTCCCATGTTCTCAGACACACGTCTCTCCTTCCCTCCTTTTCCTTTTGCTGTGGAACCTGAGGGTCTCAGCCTGGTGAGCCTTTTCCTTGTGAACAGCGGTCTTTGGAGCAGTTTGTGGAAATGTGCACTAGAGAATACACACTCCCCTTTCATAAAGCCTTCCATGGAGAAGGAATAGGAGTTACAGGCAGAGGTGAAGGATGATAGGAGAAAATTTTCTGCACAGCCATTGCCCCTAATGCACTGAATTGCCAGAGCTGATCTCCACAACCGTTCTTTCCATACACAAAAAGAATAATGCATCTACACGAGGAGTATCAAAAGAAGTCCAGAAAAATTCAATTTTTCTGTCATCCCATGAGATCCAAGGCAGGGAAAAAGACTCTTAGGATTTCTTCCCACATTCCTGCCATCATATTGAAACCAACAACCCTCCTCATGGACAGCAGCAGGGGCCATTGTCCTCTCCACTCACTGCCAGTCACTCTCAAGCATGAGCCCTTCACAGTGCGGGACAAGTCAGCCTCTACATCTTTCTCTCATTCATGTACCACTTTTCTCATCTTCCTACTCAGACCATCACACTCAAGGACTTCCTGCCACGGCATCACCAGCACACATTTATGCAGGATCCCTTCAGAGTACGAGCATACGATGAATCCAGCTCAACTATTCATCACCAACACCTGGCCGTTCTGGGGGGATAGCCTCATCCTCAGCCTTGGACTTGTGTCAATAGCATCAGCCTCTGTTTCTCTGCGACCTACAAAATTAAATCAGATGAAAAATACCTTCAGCTTGAGGAATTCAAACACCACTTCAAGAAGTTTAAGGTGAAACAAAGCATCTGAGAGACAGTGCAGCAGTGCTGTGGAAAACAACATTTCTCATTTGAACAAGTAAATGGGTTTTGATACATGCAGGCACCCTGGTAGCAGGTAGATCACACCAAAGCAGCTGAGACTGTAAAGTGCTCTCACCATTGTAAACAGATGAGTCCACACCACAGAGAAATAAGAGAAGAAAGGCAGAAAGGCTGGTCATATCAATGCTAACAATGGACAGGAATTAGGAGGAATAGGAAGAGGATGGAGAAGATAGAGACAGGCATATCTGTGGCGAAGCTCTCAAAATTGTGGCTTCCAAGAAGGCCTGCAAGGAATAGGAGCTCTAGACTAGGTCTATCCCACAGTAAAAAGTGTCTGTACACAACACCACAGTGTCGTTTGTGTTAATAGTTACTGCATCACCTCGCACGGAGAGGTGTGATTGTCTGTCATATTAATTACTACCCAGGCGCTACAAGTGCAACAAAGAGATGACGGCTGGTGCTTGGTGGGGCAAAGATGCCCATGTTCCTTTGCCTCCCAACGAGACAGCCACGGTGTTTGCCAGATGAATCAACTCTTCTCTCTGCCCTCTCAGCTCATAACAAGCCCATCCCAGGGAGAGGGCACAACGCCTCTCCTGGCAATGTCCATGAACTCACCAAGAGACCCTGCAGTTCCCAGCAGCTTTGTGCTCTGCGGTCCTCAGGAAACTCCCTAATCCAAGGATGCACACCAGCAGAAAGCAAATGTATCCTGTCTTGCAGAGGGCAGGAGGCAGCACGTCCCACATATTGGTCAGCACACCCACGGATGTGCCTTCAACAAGGAAAACTGCTGGTCTGAGGAAGCAAAGGCTGAACGGGGTCCTGGCTACATCCACTGCAAAGCCTTACCATAGCATTTTCTGAGGCTAAAAGTCATCATAGAAATGATCAAAACAGAAAAGTTAGGGGAGCTAGCAGGGAATCATCCATCAGTACACATTAAAAATGAATGATCAGCAAAAAAGCTTCTCTCTTCCAATGAGAAAATAATGATGGATGATCAGATTAAAAATGAGTAAGAAGACAGAAAAGAAATTGTCAGTTCCTACTGCAGCTCAGCAGTCATAAGTCTTCCATTAATTTTAGTTACAGAGAGATGATGTATTAATTAGGTTTTGCCCAAGGCATGTCACTTTAATTAAATATCTATTCAAACTAGGAAAACAGGAAAATGGTTTATTTTCTTTCCTAATTCCTCATCAAGAGATTAATATTTTCTTACATAATTTTAAAGAACAACAAACAATCTTTATTAGAACTGAAGCCTGAAATCCTTAGTGAGGCACAGAAATTAAATCAAAGCACAGAGTTGTAGAATACACGGTTTACAAAGATTGGTCACATATTTAATTGAGAAACTATCAGCTTGTTTAAATAGTTGTATATTTTATATTTGATGTGAGCTGAAATCCCCCACAACATTTGAAATATCTGAGTGCTTTCTGTGAGCCTTCAATTGCAGAATTGTGTAATGACTGGTGCCATATAAATGCTTCCAGGAGGATCTGACCTGCTTCAAAATAACGAGACAGCCTGCCAGGTAGAAGCAGAGTTCAAATTGCTGGGATATGACTCAGCTCCTTCATTCCTACTGCCTTTGGCTATAAAATACAGAAATACAAAAGCAGTGGCATGAACCACTTCCCATCTGAGTTGTAGGTGCTTGAACTAGCCCCCCAAAGAGAGGCCAGAGTTTCCTACCTGGAGCACAGAGAAGGTGTGTAGCAGAGACAGGTGTCCTCAAAGGTCTTCAGAGGAAGAGGGTTCTGCCTGCACACGTCTGTTTTATCACTGACATCAGGCAGAGGTAATATCCCTCTGGAGATCCTCAAATTAAAATATTTGAACTTTGTGGCTACCCCAACCCTTTTGCAAGAGTACTTTGCTATAGTCTCTGTTCAGCAAACTGAGAGCAGAGTGTCTCTGCACAAACGGCCTACCCAAAAAGGTTGTTCCTGCTTCCCTATCCCTATATACAATGGGATACTGTTAAACATCCAGAAATTATCCATGAGAAGAGCAGAGGAAGGCTCCTATGCAGAGGAATATAATTGCAACTAAGGTGATATGTGTACAAGGTGCTCAAAAGCCAGACTGCTTTACGACCTATTCATAAGGGAGGTACCTAAACCTGATGAAGTCCTGAACCTGAACTTTTACAGAAATCTTCAGTTCACTTTTAGCAGATTCCACCAGCAGGAACATGAAAAAACTTTAAATAGAAAATAAATGTGCTTTCTGGCTGTTCTGTTCTCAGGGAAAAAAAAAAAAAGGAGGGACAAAAAAAGAAAAAAAATACATTAAATGTAGAAAAATGACTGTCACTGGTTAGAATAAAACTCTTCAGAATGAAAGCTGAAGAGGGCCTATCCAAGGAGGCTGGTTACAATGTGTATGATAAATTGCATCTTTTCATACTTTGCATTTATTTTTGTAGTCCAGCATCATTCATTTGGCCCTTGTCATTCATGCCTTTCAAAAAGCAGTTTGATTATTTGTGTTTATTCCTTAGCAGGGGGACTTCAGTAAAGTTCATGGAAAAGAAACTAATAGAGTGATTTTATCTTTTTGGATAACTTAATCAAATCTGTTCTTGAAAGCTCTGTGTGAAAAAAACTGGCAGCTCAAGGCTTGGGAAGAAGATGAATACCTTTTCCACAACACATCAACCACTGACACCTTTCCCAGTGCATTTATCAGAATGGAAGATGCATAAATTCTTGTTGTTTGTCAATCTTATTAAACCAGCTAACAAAGAAAGTCACTTGCTAGCGAAGCAGTTGAGCTCTGAAACAGTCCGTGTCTTTCTCCAGACACTGCAGGATTGTGAATTTGCGTGGGAAGTTTCCTCCTGAAGAGTTTTATATATATACATATATATATAAATTCTTATTCTCAGTAGAGCTAACCATATGCTATTGCGAAAAGAGAAAAGCAAGCAATGCCTTTTCTCTCATGAATTTATTGTACAAAGACACCATATGTGTGTTTGATGCATATAATGGTACCAAGTCACACTTTACCTCTTAGCTTTGCTCAGCTCCCTTGGGTAGAGCACAAGAGACCAGGATGCACCCAGCAAGTTAGCCAGGGCTGCCCCTATTCCTTCTTGCTTTTGGTTTTCTCCACTTTCCCTGAACTTCTGGCTTTTCAGATTGGTAAACAAGAAATCCACCTCATCTCCCCAGCACTGCTCTCATCTCCCTGACTCCAGGACTAACTGGTCTGACAGCAAGACCCTTCTGCTATTTTTCACCCTTACTCTCTCAATTACTCCTCAAAGCGTCAGTGATGAAAAGTAAGACCTCAATAGCATTGCACATACCTTCAAATGAAGGAGCTCAACTGAGAGCAATGCCAATGCAGGACGTGTTGTGCAGCTCTAACTCGGCAGGGATGATCTGGAGTTTTCTTAGAGACGGTTTGGAACCTGCTGGAGGAACTTCTTTGGGAACACCTGAGAGAAGTGGGCTTGTGGCCTGTCCTTCAGGCAGCATTCCAGGGAGGGTGAACACGCGGGCAGTGACACTAGGGATATTCCAAGGCAGATAAGGTTAAGTACCAATAAAATGACCTGCAGAGTTCCTCACAGAAAACCAGTGAAGGCTATTATGGGAAGAGGTGAGGTTGTTGTGTGACAAGCAGAAAATGAAGAGATTTCTCAAATGGCCAAAGATGGCAGAACAAGGGATATTTGAGCTGCTGTATGGCGCCCAGGAAAAATGACTGGCAGCAAAACATGGCCAAGTACTAGCATAAAAACAGATACAAAGCACAGATGTAGAAAAAGATTAATTAGTATTTATGTATGAATCCTGAAGTGTACTTTCTACAATCTCTTGGTAGCATACATGCACGCAGATGCAATAATTCACTGGAGTTGGAAGAGGTATTGTGCCTACCTGGGATTATAATGGGAACTCATAACTATGTGGCTTTGCCCAAACCACCTCAGTTTAAAAAACCTGCTGTAAAACTACCATGGCTTTCCTGCAAGAGTGGTGTTTTGACAAGACATCTTTTCAGAAGTAGAAAGGACCTGGCCATCATGAGAGGACGTCGGCTAAATGCAAATCCAGAAGATCTGTTCTGCACAGCAAGGTCAGCTCAGAGGCAGAAAATCAGCACCAACAGCTGCACTCAGCTTCAGAGAGCATTTACTCACCTACTCACAAAATCATTGTGTTTGTCCTCAGATGTAATTGTGTAGGTGATCAATGCCACTGAAAACCCAACAAGATACCATGAGCATTTGAAATGGAGCCATCTCTGAGTGAAAAAAAAAAAAAAAAGATTAGGCATCTTCATTTTAATCACTTTAATCTTTGAACCTCAGCAGATGTGGTGAGAAAAGGGTAAATTGAGTGCTGGGAGGTTTTCTTTTTCAAAGCTGATTAATCAAAAAGTGGGGAATTGTCTTATATGAAGTCTCTTGCATTATTTTTGCTCTTAAAGCAGCATCCTTAGGACACAACTCTCCCGGCGATGGTTTAGTACAAGGAATTGCATAGTTAGGGATGTAATTGTGCTCTCTGAAACAGTTACAGGGAAGAGGGAGAAAAAAAAATTTCTTTTGCTTAGAATATCTATTTTTAAAATTATCTACTACCTATAATGAAAAATCCCTAATACAGACTAGCACAAGAGTCCCAGATATAACAGTGCTTGCCTCTTAAGTTAATCAAATCAGGAATAATTTCTACTGAATGGAACATAGAGTTCAGCAAAGGATTTTGTCAGATATTTGCAGAAATGTTAGGGTCATATATTTGGACATGACCTCATTACATAAATGTCTAAGAGTAATGATAAGAAATAGATTCCATGCTATAAACCACATAATGCTTTGAAACTGCTTTTTTTACTGGGCACTGCTCATGATTATGTATAATCAAAGCTGCTTCTCCTCACCAGATGTACAAGAACCCTCCACTTCAGATGTATTATTTGTAAAGCATTAGGGATCCAGAATTAGATCAGCTGTTCTTGAAACAGGTACCACCTGTTTTACCTGGTAAAACAGAGTTTTCCCTCCATTTACCATCCACCTCTGAACACTCTGTACAGAAGTAAAAAAAAAATTAAAGACCTGACACAGCCTGCAGCACTTTTCCTCTAGTAACCCGGAGGACAGGAGTTTTACTGTAGAGATATGGAAAACTTTCAAGAGCATGTAATTATCATGGCTGTCTCAGTTCTTTGTGGCCAACTTGAGATATTTCTTACAACTCAGACATAAACCTTTTGCTGCAGAAGTCAGCCACTCCAGCAGGTCACAGGCAGAAAAACCAACCCATGCAATGGAAATAACTGCTGAATGGCAATTGTTGTTGTCCCATGTGCTTGTCCACATTTATGCAGGGGAAATGACCAGTCTTGACCTTAACAAAAAATTCCTTTTGAAAAATAATCAGTGTGGGATAAAAACCCAAGAAAAACCAAAATTGTGTCTGATATGAAACCAATTTTGACCACGCTTTGAGAAGTAGGTTGCACTAAAGAATTCCTGAAGTCCCTTCCAGCCTGCATCATCCATGATCCTGTGCACAGCTCCTAGTGATACCTCTGCTCAACTCTCATGGATACCAGACACAAAATTAAGGAAATTCACCTCAAATCAGCTCAGAGCAACAACTCTTGCTAGGCACAGGGCTTGCCAATGCAAATGAAGATCTGGAGGGAAGTTGATGAGGCTAACTAAGCCAGGCTATGGGAAAGGACCTGGAGCTTTCATCACTCAGAACACATTTCCAAGGGTTAGGTCAGCTTGCAGCTTGAGTCCCCTGACTGGCAAAAAGGTCAGGAGAGAGACAGAAGAGAAGAAAGACTGCCCTAGACTTCAAGACTGCCCTAGTGCTTCAAACTCTAACACTGGCTGACACCCACCTCCAGGTTTCCTAGAAAAGCCAGGTGTTTTGTCTTAATTTGGCACTGCTTAGTGATCTGCAGTGCTGACCTCCCCAAAGGGGGAGTTGCATTTTAGCTACATCTAGCTTATAAGAGAGAATATAATAAAGCTGCCTTTATTTGAACACAAAACATCTTCCTGAACCAAAAAAAGATGATTCCACAAAAGTGACATGGCTTTACTTTCACATGGCTCTTCTACTTCCAGCTCTGTTGTTAAAGTTTGATCCATTGGAGAGCAAATACGTGTTTTAAGTGAGGTGGAAATTAAAGTAATGATTCTTAAAAAACAAAGGAGCTTCTGATCTGGTTCCAGGCAATCTGGAGGAAGCTGAACACCTCTGTGAATACTGTTTTTGAGAAAGCTTTCAAAAGAAAATAACTGAAAACAATTGTGATTTAATCCCATCTGGCAATTAAGTACCAAGCAGCCTCTCATCATTGCCTCCATACCCTTCCCTCTGGTGCAAAGGAGAATCTGAAAGAAAAGGTAAACCCTGTGGGTTGTGATGAGAACAATTTAATAACTGAAATAAAATATAATAATTGTAATAATAATTGTAATGATAATTAGAAAGAGAGAGTAACAGAAGCAAAACAAGTAATGCACAATACAGTTGCTCACCACCCACTGACCAATGCCCAGCCTGGCCCCAAACAGTGATCAAACCCCTTCCAGGCAGCTCTCCCAGTTTGTATACTGGGAGTGATGTTCTGTGGTATGGAATATCCCTTCTTTCAGTTCAGGTCACCTGTCCTGGCCATTTTCCCTCCCAGCTTCTTTTGCAGCTCCTCACCAGCAGAGCATGAGACAGTGAAAAGTCCTTGACTTAGGATAAGAACTACTTAACAACAGCCAAAACATTAGTGTGTTATTAACATTATTCTTATACTGAATCAAAATCACAGCAATGCAACAGGTCCTAAGAAGAAAATGAACTTTGCCCCATCCCAAACCAGGATAACGACCTAGCTGGTCTTGCTCACATATACCAGAGGTGGCCTGAGAAAACTGTTGTAGTCTTTTCCTGGAAATGTTTCTATTGGAGCCAGAACAGCTTAAAAAAAAAAAAAAAAGAAATCAACTTTTGAATTACATCTCTTATTTTAGTAAATCTCTCTTTGTGCCTGGGCTGAAAGAGACAGATGCTTTACGCTCTGCTGTGCCAGGGAATGCAGAAAGGACACATGAGCAGGTTTCAGGAAGAATGAAAACAACCACCCGAGGCTGGGACCCACCAAGCAATGCAGGTGCCATGTGTCTGCAAAGGGAGGAACTGATTTGCAATTCTGAAAGCCTTCACAAAAACATGTTCAAAGGCCAGCACAGAAGATTAGAAAAATTTTAAGAAAAGTTTCTGAGATGTCATGAAAATAAATGCATGTTGATTTTCTCTTTTTTTTTTTTTTTCCTAATTTTCTTTCCAATCCCACCTCGCTTAAGGAACTGAGCAGCTGCCAACATCTTAAAGGTGTAAACTAAAGGGTTATCTCAAGGACACAGCTGCAGTGGAAAGCGTGTTAGGCTTGCAAAATGTTTGAGAATACTAGTTTAGATTATCAAACTCATTTGGATGCACACTTAGAAGTTGTGATGAATGCATCAACCTATATCCTTTGTCACCACAGGCAACAGAGAGAAAGTTGGAGAAAGGCTTAGGTCTTGTATTTTCTTAGCTGCCTTGATTACTATTCTTCTTCAGGAATTTTATTAGAGTTATGTTAGGAAAGTCCAGTTTAAGTGTGGGTTGCCTGGACAGTGCAATCTGCCCTTGAATCGGTCTGGCAGCTATCAGAGTTCACCTGTTTCTAGTGAAGTGGACACCCCATGAAGAGACTCTTCTGATAGCTTTTTCCAGCATCTTTCTGATTTCGGAATGGCACCTGGGATGCCAGTGTGTGTCTGATAGATCAGGCACTGGGAGGGACGTGTCCCAGTCTGCTAGTGATGTCAAGGATGACTCAAATTCTCATCCCTCTGCCTACCCATGGACCATGATTGCTTAGAGCCAGCTTGTTCCTTTCCTAGAACAAATTGAAACATATTCTTAAAGTGTTCCTCTGCTAGTAGTAGTAGCATTCACTCCTCTGAATATTGTAGCAATGTTTCAAAAAAGCACTAAAAGTAGAAAGAAAACTTTTAATTTCTAAACCATTTATACATGTACCGTAGAGCATCATTTGAAAATGACAGCAGTCTGTAAGGGCAGGGCATAGGGCTCAGTGGGCTCTCCCACCCCATCCCTATTCATGGACAAATCCTTTTAACTGGCTGCAACGTCTCTTTTTTTTTTTTTTAACTTTTGCTAGACACTGAAAAAGCAGCTCGTTTCCTTCTTCTCTCTTAAGCAGTGTTTCAGAGCAAATTGTAGCATGGTGCAGCTTTATAGGGCAGCCATTTTAGTGAGACATTTACAACAGATGGAAACCATGAGCTCCTTTCCCTTTTAATATACTTATCTGGAGAATCAAGAGTCTTGCTTGAAATACAAAGCAAACAATAATCCAGAAGAATGCAGTCTTGTGCCGTCAGGATGACTGGGAAAACAAAAGAGTAGCAAAATTCACCAAGGAGAAGAAATGTAAAGTGTTTTTAAACAAAATTTTTAAAAAAGAAACAAATAAAACCCACCAAACAAACCCTTCCAAACAGTTTTACGAGAAAAAGACTTCAGAGGTAGATAGTCCAAAAAAACCCACAAGACCAATATACAGCCATGTGCCAGTCTTTGCAGCCATAATACCCCAGATGAAGTCAACATAAAGTAAATAAACCCATAAACTAACTTCAGGACACACTTCACTTCCTCAAGCTCCTGCTGCTGCCCTAAGGGAGAACAGCTACGGAACACACAGCAGCACCCTGGGAAAGATGCAGCAGATAACAGAGGAAAGGCAGCCCTGTGCAGGCTGCATTTTACCCCTCCTGTTTACCTTTGCTGTCACAGTATTTAATCACGAAATTTTATGGGGTTTTTTCACCTTAGGACACTCACCTCCTTCACAGCACACACTGGAAGGTGCTCAGCTTATGAACAGCAAGTCAAGATGTTGTTCTCTTCCTGCTGCCCAGAGCTCAGCCCCTGACACACCATGCAGTGCTTAAGCCCTGCTCTGACCACCAAGATGTTTGTATGGATCCATCATTATCACATTTATTTCTCCACACAAAGTCCCCTTTTTTTTACAAGGGGAGCATTTTCCCATTTCACAGGTGGGAGGAAAAGCCACAAGACAAGACACCAGGGGACATTCGCAAATTTCAAGTCCTCACATTGAGAAACCCAGAGTCAGATCTTTGAGCAGTTGGTATTAAACAGCAATTTACATGCATAGTCTGAAAAAAAATCTCCCCCAGACCAAAGTTTCAGCTTGCAGCATGCTGGCTCTGACCCACTGTTCAGCTATCTAGAAAATAAAGAGCATATGAACAGGGAAAACTCGACTGAAAAACATTCACGTGTTGCATCTACGGCAGAGGCAGGGCCAGCTCTCCAAGGAAGCACTGGGGCTGTTGCTGCATGCTCCCCATTTTGCCAAACGCACATCAGCCAACATTTCCCATAAAATGCAGTTTATAATCCCGACCTTATGGGCTTTTTAGAAAGCATTGCAGAGACTTTGTCTTCAAGGTTTTATATGAGAAATCCTATAAAATATGTATAAACCGTTCCCAGGTGACTTTCAATGAATGCAAATATAGAGTTCCCTGGTAGAATAAACACTTGATGCAGAGATGAAACAAAAATGGAGAAATACTTCTCCTAATATTTGGAAAATATGGGAGTAACCTGGAATAATGCTATCTGGGTTCCTCACAGAGCATTAGTCTCTACCACTGTTGCACACACAGGTGGTTTTAGAATATCATCTGTATTTGTTTTCTGTGGCAGACAAATATAAATATCTTCTGCTTTTCAGTGGCTGCTGCTCAATTCTCACAATGAGAAAATGTCCCCTGTTCAGAGATTGAAAGGGTTTTAATGTCCATCCTGAAGACACTTAAAAGGTCTCTCAGCAAGCATACATTTGGCACCCCTGTCTCCAGCATCTACCAGTGCTTGAGTTAAAAGAAATATGGCAAGTGATCACACTTCTGCAATAATCCAGAATTTTACTCTTGCCTTTGCAATGGCAGGAGAGTGGAGGCTTTGCCTGGGCCTCTGTAGTTTTAAATTGTGCAGATATCCTGGGATTTGTGTCTTGTAGTTGACAGCTTCTTTGTTCATCCATTTGTGTGAATAATACATGAATGAAGGACACTTGAGGGTCCTTGTGCCATAATGAAAATATGTCCATTATAGCTTGCTGATTGATCCTTGAACTTCAGCCTGACAACCCAAACAAACAGGATAAACAGTGCAAAAACAAAACCAAAGCTGATCAGTTGGCACTCCTCCTCTGCCAGCCTCCCCAAAACAGTGCTGACATGTATTATTGCTGCAAGTCTCTCTCCAAGCCCAAATCCCAAGTTATTATGTAGACTTTGGAATGTTTTCAGTGATGCCTCATTATTCACAGAATTAACTACTGAATAGCATCCTCAAATGCTATTGTATGAACTTTGCATCCAAAAGCATCTATTTATTCAGTCCAACAGCCCACTTGAGCACATAGCAATGCCTCTCTTCCAGTGTTTGTAACAAGAGAGACACAGGAGAGTTACTTTGAACTGTCAGCTTTGGATTTCCGTGGCTGCTTTAAAGTCCTAATGTGAAAGCAGGGAATTGTATAAAGCATGGCCATGAGCTGTCTCCATTTGGAATTTTCTCCTGAGGACACTACTCAGACAGAAACAAAAAAGGCAAAGCAGTTGCTGTTGTAAAAACTCATCTCCAGGCTGGACGAAGAAGGTGCTGGTCTCCCTCACCCTCCAACAAAGGAATGAAAGAAGAAGCTGGGAGTGCTCAGGTCCTTCGATGAGCCACCTGCACCATGGGTCTTTGTCAACAAAATAAAGAAGACCCACTTCCTAGTCATATGATGTGATCTTTCTAACTACTCCACACTGATTGTGTTCCTTGGCATGGTTGGTATCCAAAGCTGCATGCTGTAAATCAAGTCATGCTACATGGCCAGTAAATCAAAAATCACTCTGATTAATGGGTCAGTGAGCCCACGCAGCGTCCTGTAAACTAAACTTAGGTTTATAATCCTTTTCAATTGCAATTGTGTCTTATGTCTCTGTTTTGAAGGTATGGTCATGCAAACCTTGATCTTCACACAAACCTTGAAGGTCAAGCAGAGGATGCTGAGAAGCCATGGGCACTACAGAGGTGAGTCATTAACTACCCTCATCTTACCTTCCAATGGTAAATTTTCTGCCTGTGAAAATCAGACCAGTATATGGCTGCATGGTGTAGCACTGCTTCCCTGTATTGCCCACAGCCAGGTTGCTGCTCTTCAGTCAGATATTCTTGCCCCAGGATGTGCCTTGTGTTCTTTGCTGAGAGGGAGCTCGATACCTTAAGAGTTGCCCTGTACATGGGAGCCTTGCAAGCCTGAGCAACCAGCAAAGGCCACAGGAGATGCAAATGTGGGAGAACCTCCCAGCTCCTCCTTTTTCCTGACCCCACCAGGCACCTCTGTCAGAATCAATGCTTCCAAGCAGCTGTCAGCAGCATCTTCCTTCTGTGGAAAGTGTCCAGCTTTCAGTCAGTCAAGGCAACAGCTCCTGCTCAGGCCCATGGCAGCTCCTGAGCCAAGCCCTCATTCCAGCAGTGCACCCCATATGATATTTTGTGGCTTAGTCATCCTGTTCTACCCTCTTTGAACTGAGAGCCATCAGGTTTTGGGTTAAATATCCTAATGGATGTAGATGTTGAAGAAGGTCTGCTCTTGGCTGGTGACACAGGACACAGTAGATCTCCTGAAGGCAGCTTCTGTCTCCTGCTATCACAAGTTTCCATCTCTTGAGATCTCTTTATAGTTGCAACACGGTTGAAGTGCAGCCTTTGGAGCCGCCTTTTCCATGGGGTACATGGATAGCTGTGAGTGGATACTTTTTTTAGTTTTTGTTGTCTGAAAGTTTTAGCAAAAATGAGAAAGGGGCAATGTAGATTCAAGTCATTTCAGGTTGAAGAGGATGTAGAAAACATTTCTCTTATTTCCTGACAAACAACTCAAATAAACTTTACTAATATAATCTTTTCTCACACCCTCTCTTCTAAAGAGAAGAAGACCCCAACTTATGCACATCAAAGAGCAGGTATCAATACCACAGTAGCAGGTAGACATTTACTTCAGGAACAGCTTCAGTTCTTTCTCATTTCCCCACTCAGACTGATGAAGGATGCTAATCCCACTTTGAGGCACCCAGCTCTCCCTGGTTAGGTGCCACTCAGCCTCGTGAATTCCCCTCCTGGAGACAGCAGTTCTGTTCTGGGCACTGCAACATTCAAATATCTCACCATGCAAGTCCTCTTTTCACACCTTTCTTCAGACAGCCACAGGAAGAGAGTTTCATTTTTGATGCTAAAGATGCTCTAAAGTCTTCTGGCTTGAAGCATGTTGGCAAGGTTTACCAACCTTCATGCTAGAGAGACACCAGTATAGAATATAAAAATTCATTAAATGGCTGAGAAATATAAAATACTGCTTTCAAAGGAAATCAAGAAGCTGGTCTAAAAGAATACCCTGAGCTCTTCTGAGTGAGTTCTTACTGCATTTTTTTGAATAATATTATTATTAAATATTATTTCCAGGAAAATAATACTGTAAATGCTAAGACTTTGCCAAACAAAAATGGGGCAGGTGGCCAAAAGATGTAGAATAGGGAAGAATCAACAATAATCTTTGTATCAACAATAATCTTTGTATCAACAATAACCTCTAATAAACATAGTAATTAAGCAAGAAAACTTCTAATATGTTTATTTGAGCTCCCTTTCTCCCTTGTGCTGTGTCACAGCAATAGCTGTACTTTTCCTGATGATTCCTTCCTTATGCTCTCTTTCTTAATAATGCTGTCTCTGTGCCATGGTTTCAGTTTTCATTAATTTCTTTCCTTTCTCCAAGGGAAGTTACATTCCCACTGCCTCTTTTCAAAGCATGCATTAGGTTATTGTGCCCGTAATTTCATTTTGCACTAGTTCTTTCGGACTGTGATCCACAGTCCCCTTGGAATGGAAGAACTCTTTGAACTGTGTTATTTAGCTCTTGCTTGGCTGCACTTAAATGAAAAAAACCTGAAGGAGCACACAGCCTCTCAGTCCTAACCTCATACCTCATGTTGTGCTTTGCTGCATTATTCATATATAATGACCTCCTGCAGTGTGGTCAGGAGCAGAGCTGTACAGATAATGCTGGGATGTGCTACAGTGGAACAATGAGGCTTTAGCACCAGAACCTTTAGAAAAATCTTTAAGAGGTGAACTGGAACTTTGCTGATGGACAAAACTGATGGAGGGGAGAATAGTAGGAGGGCAAGAAAATAAGAGGAAAGCCGATGAATTAAAATTAATTAATTTAAATACACAGAAATTTAATCCCCCATGTTTGACTATTTCCTTCCAAGAAACCAGAGACATGGGACTTCTCTTTTTTTTTACTGATTGTGGATCTTTTATCACTTGAGTGAGAATTACGTTGACTTTATACACAGAACCCCAGAAACCCTGCGTGCCATGTAACTCTAGCAGAGCAGGGTAGAAATCCTCCAGTAATACTAGAAGCATTAAAAATGGAGTTTTGGCTGAATAAAACATGACAATGAATAATGTAGTCTGCACAGTATTTCTTGTGTTATTAATTTGATGGTAAGTTTAATTAACTTAATGCTGCCCTAAATTCTAATTTTCCTTCTGCTGCAGAATCTCAAGCTAGAAATGCCAAAGGGCTTTACAGAAGTTTCAGAGAAAACACTGAGTATTGGTGAGAGTGAAAAGCAGACAGCTGGAGTTGCTGGGGATGTAAGGCATGGGCAACTGTGCAGGAAAGTGGAGCACAAACTTTGGTACCTGGGTCTTCCAAAATCACCAGTAATTAAACAAAATGCAATGCTAATGTTGGGAAGGCAAGGGGACGCACACCACAGAATTTATTTCTTATGCCAGCTGGGGCAAGCTAAGGTGGACTGGGAGGATGTGGAGTGCCTCATGAGCCTATGCTTAAGGAGGGTTGCCAGCTGAGATGTATGTTATTGGAGTCACATAATGATCAGTGTTCCAAGGAAAATTTACATTTCTGAGCCCAGTTCGGTGGCCAACTCATCATGAACTCCATAAAGATGATAGGTGTCAGCAGGCAGCATGGAGGGCCTTTTTTATGAGAATCTCCAAAAGGAAGCATGCTCTAGCAGCAGGGACTATCATTAATAAAATGGTCTCTTCCCAGTTGCTTGGATGTGAGTGTCCTGCTGATGTAGCACTGAGCTCTTGGCAATGCAATCAGATCAGTAATCTGACAGGTTTTATTCCCCAGAGGATTTACTCACAGGGCTGAAATCTTCCTCCTGTAGCTGGCACTGGTGTCTTTGGGTACTTACATCCAGGCACTAAAGGTCTGCAGTGAGGAAGATTTTTTCAGTTGTTCTCTATGCACTGAGATGCATCCCAGGAAGAAACATTCAAAAAATTATTTTTTATCTCTATGTTTGTTTGGTAGGGCTGCAGCTATGTCAGGCTAGAGCCAGTCTTACAAAAAGGGCAAGAGCCTGACTGCCTTAAATCCAAAGAAGCCTAAGGTGGTCCAAGAGCTGGCATTCCAGGGAGAAGGGACCAAGGCAAATGCAGAGTTACTCCGCATACTCTCTTCTAGCCACTAAATTTTATACAGTTCAGTAAATCTGAGTACACAAAATATATTTATGTGATCCTTCAAATCTTTCTCGGATTATGTGTTGCAAGGAGAAACACAGCCTGCTGTATTGTAGATCTGCTTTCTAGCAAACTTTCCCCATTCCTTCAAAGTTTTCATCGGTAAATTAAGTAGCTGTGCTGTTGGCTGGCTGCCAAGCAGCTCTTTGCATTCACAGTTACAGGATCCTCCTAAAAAGGAGCTGTCACTGACAGCCAAGAAATTACTTTTGTCTAGAAAACAGCATATTTGGCTTTTTGAAGATCCAACCCTTTTGCCCTGGTTTTCCAGGCCAGTGGAGCACAATTCCAGCATTCTCATGCACGTCTGTCTTGCTAGGTTTTGATTCCCAGCCTTCATCCTTCCAGCATCACATCAAAAATGCTTGGTCCCCATCTCTGGCCAGATGGTGGGTGTCTCTCTTCCAGGTCCTCCCAGGACTGGGGTTTTACTGTGAGGGAGAAAAGCCACCACAGTTCTCTCCCTGTTCCTCTCTGTCCTGGTATATATCCCTCTGAGACAAACATGGCCTGGTTGCTGCTTCCATGAGCAAGGGGGTAACCAACATGCCTGCTCTCGGCCAGAAAACAGGAAAAAAACACTCATAGGAATTCCCTGTATCACATATGACTGATAGTTTGTACAGGAATAGGAAATACAAGGTTGAGAGCTTGAAAACTTTTCATTTTTCTATTTCCACCTTGCCAGGGACAGAAGAACCTTTCAGCTCTCAGTGGATTAATGATTTGTTTGTGACCTCATTGAGAACTTAAGAGATCTGCCATAGCAATATGAGCATTTCCCATATGGACGAGGCACGACCTTCCCCATGGTTTAGAGATCCATCAGGAGTGGGGGTGAAAGAGGGAACTGCAGAAGACTTAAATCCAAAGGGGATCCCACAAAGATCTCAAAGTATAAATAGTATAAATAAAAGAGACTATAAAGAGACTACTTAAATAGTAGTCTCTTTACTCTGTCTTGGAATGTGAAATGTGAGCTAAACAAGCAAGCATGGCCAAGTACAGAGCAAGGAGACACGATTTTGGAATGAATCAGCAAAATTCAGTTTTCTTTTGTTTTAAACATGTTTCTATAAACCCGTATGACAGATTTTGCTAGGTTAGGTCCATTAACTAGCTACTTTTATTTGCTTTAACTATAACCTGGCTTCACGAATTTCATTTTCCACCAGCAGAGGGATTGACATTTTGAGGGTGTTCATGCAAAGCTCCTGAGGTCTCTACCAGACATCCAAGGGCACCACACTATATCTCTGCCTGGACAGATGATCTGCAGGCTTTACCCCTGCTCCAGGTATTTGGTGTTCCCTATTCCCAGTACCTACCAGAGATTTCTCCAGTAAATGTGGAATTCACAGTGGAGTTTTACTGTAGAGTTCACAGTAAAACCAAAAAAGAGCAGAGGGTAACCCTGTTAAAGATACTTAGCCACCCAAATAAGCTGCCAGGCACTGGTAGTTGCTGAAATCAAAGAGAAGCAGTAAGTCTAATGCTGACAGTCTCTCATATCATCAATAGAGACAGGCTCCTCTTAAACACAGATTTAGAACAGGGGCCTGACTTTGGAAAAACCCAAAATGAGGCTCCTGCTCCCCTTGATCAAGCTCAAATTTACCCACTGATAATCAACAGAAGCAGGCACTGGCCTCCTGCCACTGAAATTAGCTTTTTGTGTCTTGCTCCTCCCAGTGTGGCATCTTGCAGGTACAGAGCTATAGGCCTACAGCTCTGTGCAAACAGCCCTCCCATCTTGAAAGCAGACTTTTCAAAATCTGCAAAGAGTATGTTTTAACTCAGTAACTTAAATTGACCCTTGTCATTTAGGGTCACACCAGTATTAACCCCAGTGTAAGCAGGTTCCTTCCAGAGAAGATTACCCATAGCAGAGTTTTACTTTATGTATTTCAAGCCATTCTATTTGCAGTGTTATAATATCTCTGATTTTCCCTAAAACTAATGACTGCTACTTCTTTTAAAATTTATTATTTTCATTTAGTTCCTTTTTCATGAAGCTGGTGGGTATTCCTTCTCCTCACTACTTCCATGGGAAGGTGAATAGCTCCCTCAAGTGCCCCATTCAGTCCCTCATCTGATGGAAAACTAGAGCTGACACTTTCCTTGGGAATACCTCTCTCTGTTCTGTAATTCAAACTGCTTCTTATACTGCATCAGACAGAATATGAATCAAAAGCATAGCCCAGGAGAGCAATTACCATCCAAGCTGCAGCCTTTCCTTCCCTCCTGTTTACAAGCAATAAAAATGGGGAAAACACCTGGAATTTTGAAGAAGGAGAGTTGGCCTCTAAGTAGGTGAAAAAACCCCAAAACAAGCCACTAAGGTAATATTTTAAGTAATTTTTTCACTACAAGTAATTTTTCTGTATCTAATTTTGCAAGCTTTCATCTTGTGAAAATGACATTACAGATATCAGTGGTGTGCAAATCCCACACTTTAGCCTAAACATTCTTGGTTCAGTAGGAAATACTGGTAAAATAGATATGACAAATAACAAATATTAAAAAAAAATAAGTTAAAAAAAAATTTAAAAGCCAATTGCCTCATGGGAAAAGTATTCTTCATTTCAAGATGAATTTACCAGGATGCCAATAACTCTTTTATATAAAGATTCCTTTCACCCAACAACTTCAGAGGTTGCTCAGCACATGTCCTGGCAAGTTTTTAATATCTCCAAGACTGAACCTCTCTGGGCAATCTGCCACAGTGTTTGACCACTCTCACAGTAAAAAAGTCTTCTGTTTAAACAGAATGTGCTGTGTTTTAAACAGAATTTGTATCCGTTGTCTCTTGTTCTTTACCTAAACACTAATTAGAACAGCCTGACTCCATCTTCTTTGTCCCTGGCATCAGGCATTCATCCACATGGATAAGACCCCTTGAGCTTTCTCTTCTCCAAGATGATGTCCCAGCTCTCTAAACTTCTTCTTAAATGAGAGATATTTAAGTCTCTTTATCATTTGTGGCCCTGCACTGGCCTTGCTCCAGTATGTCCATGTGTCTCCTGTACTGGAGAGCCCAGCACTAAACCCAGCACTCCAGATGTGCCTCACCTCTGTGCTGAAGAGAGGGGAAGGATCAGCTCCCTGAACTGCTGGTGACCCCCTGGCTATTGCAGCCCAGGAGGCTGTGGGTCTTTGCTGCAAGGGCACAGTGCTAGGTCATGGCCAGTTTGTCACCCAACAGGAGGCCCAAAGCCTTTTCTGCAGAGCTGATTTCCAGTCATTCACCCCCAGTGTGTACTGGAGAGTGGGGCTGTTCCTCCACAGGTGCAGAACTTCGCATTTCACATCACTGAACATCTACAGGTTCCTTTCAGCCCATTTCTCCAGCCCACAGAGATCCTCATAGTTTCAGCAGCAGACTTTGGAGTGTAAGAAATATAAAAGTATGGGCACAGGCAGTCCCATACCAGCCCAACTCAGAGCCAGAGAAAGGTCCCATGTTTATTTCATTGCCTGACTGATGTGTATGCAGCCACAGAGATCAAGGTGTGCTGTAGGAGAGTTTTCCTGCAGCAGGCACAGCTCTGTGCTGCTCAGATACCCCAAATAAGGAGACAAGGTATGTCTCTGCTTTTTCAGTTCCTGCCTAGCTGCTGTGTGAACTTGGGGCTTTTGGTGTATTTTCATTATCGCTCCCAAATTTACTCCATTTGCTCAGCATGTGCATGTAAATGTCTCTATGGATCAGACTTGGTATAATACCAAGAAAAGGCAGTTGCTGACAAAAATCTGACTCTGGAATGCGATCAGAAGCTCAGTCTTGAATTCAGTCAGGATTTCAGATATTTGAACAAGACAAAAAAGATGCAAAGGAGGCAAGTGCAAAAAATTTCCTTCTGGCCTTAGTCACTTATATTTGCAAACACATTAAAAATTCATCTGAGCAGCGCTGTGTTTTGAGTCACTCAGCATCATGTCATCTCAGCTCTTGTCTTGGGGTCAGAGTCTCTCTCTTCACAGCTGTCATGGTTTCACCCCAGCTGGCAACAAAGCACCACACAGCTGCTCACTCAGTCCCCCCATGTCAGGATGGGGGAGAGAACTGGAAGGGTAAAAGTGAGAAAACTCGTGGGCTGAGATCAACAGAGCAAGAGCTGTGCATGCAAGCAAAACAAAACAAGGAATCCATTCACTACTTCCCAAGGGCTGGCAGGTGTTCAGCCATATCTAGGAAAGCAGGGCTCCGTCATGTGTAATGGGGACTTGGGAAGACAAACACCACCACTCCCAATGTCCCTGCTCCCCATCTTCTTCCCCCAGCTTTATATGCTGAGTATGATGGGATACCCCTGTGGTCTGCTGGGGTCAGCTGTCCAGGCTGTGTCCCCTCCCAGCTCCTTATGCACCCCCAGCTCAGCTCTAACAAACACATCCCTGTGCTATCAACACTGTTTGGGTCACAAATCCAAAACACAGCCCCATACCAGCTACAGTGAATAAAATTAACCTGGACAAAGCCATCACAGCAGCCTACTTCATTCCTTCAGGATGAATTTTTAACTCCATAATGTTGCTTATCCGTTTCACCCTGGCCTGCAAGGTGTGTGGGACCCTGGTGTGCAGGAGGTGTGGGACTCCAGAGCCTGCAGGACAACCACCCTCTCTGCAGGACAACCACCCTCGGCTTTTTAAAAAGCAAAAATTGACTCAATAGCACAGACCACATACGAGATATGAGATGGGACTGTCAGAACTGTTCTCCGCAGCCTGGTTTCCACCTGCCAAGCACTCCATTAACTTTCCAGGCTTCATCCATCTGAAAAGCAAGACATTATTCCAAGGAACTATTGCCATAAACCTGGCATTAGCTCATGCTTGGGTCAGGAGGTGTTGCCTGAAGCCACCAGAAAACCCCAGACTTACACAACTCCTTACTAACCAGCCACCATAAAGTCCTGCATCTCCCTTCCCTCTTAAAAGGGGTAAAATTCCTCAGAATGGTCACATATAGGCTTGTCCAAATTAAAAGAGGACATGAAAAGGTGATGAAGGCAGAGGAAAATGAACCCTGAAAATAGATAAAAACCCCAAATAAAAGTGTATTTCTATTAATCTAATGGATGAGATAATAATAAGCTACTTCTGAATGTTAAACACAAAGTCACACCAGCAAGTTTGGGCTGATTTAACTCCCTTAGAGTCCAAGCCAACTGGCGAGAATCCTTAAATGCTGAAAACTACAAATCTGGTATGAGAAGTTGTGCTAGTACTGACCACACTGATGACACTGTGCCATTACAGACAGGGACTAGTAAAACTAGAATACATCCAAGGAACTCATTCTCTTCCAAGCAAAGTAAATGGGTAGACACATAGGAAGCCATGTTAGCCTGTGTGAAGTATGCCAATCACTGAGACAGCAAATGGATAATAGAGGGCAGTGCAATACAGACAGTGCAAAAGGGGAAGCAAACCTTTCAGCTTTGGGCCTGTCTGATGGAAAATGATGTCCTGTTCTCCCTGCCTCTGCTCTTCCTTGCATGCTGCATGCCCAGCCCTGCTGCCAGGCGTGCCACTGGAACGAGGGAAACCTGAGCCCTGCAGCCACTCTGTCCAGAGGGCTGTGTGGCCAGAGAGAACTGGGGGCAGAGGCAGAGTCCTAAGGCAGAGCCAGCTGCCCTCAGACACAGTCACAGGTTCCCACACTGAAGGACAAGGTGAGCTGGGAAAGCAGGAAAAAACTTCAGGAAAACATTTGGATAATGCAACCCATATATGATGCAGTTAAACCCAAGGGTCATCCAGCTGTAGTTCCAGCCCACTCACCTCAATTTCTTCTGCATTATTTTATTTTTACGTCACAATGGTTCTCTCTCCCTTTAAATCCTTTGTAGTTAGGGAGTGCAGACTGGGTTTTTAAGAGCAGCAGTCTCAGGGGACTTGAAAAAATTTATTTTCTGCTGTCGAAGATGCTGAAAATTTGAAGGAGAAAATGAGCTTTCCTGCCTGCTAGAAACAAGGAAGCAGAAGCATTTTTGAACAAAGAGGGATGTGTGTCAGGGGAGAAGCAAGATCTAGTGTACAACTGCTCTGCTAAAACAAATCGAGGACCTCTCACTGCCCACCCTGATTACTTTTCAGATCGCTGCCTTTCTGTTTTGGACTGCTCTGACCAGCTTTCTGCAAGATGTATCTGCCCTGAAGGAAGGTAGCCCTAAAAAGGGTCAATGCAAAACTATCCCTGACTTTTAATAATAAGCACAGGCATAAACATGGAGGTCAAGCTGTCTTCAGCGATGCCTGTTCTGGAAAACAAAGATAGCCCAGAAGGCAATAAATGCAGTTTCATGAGTTCAACCTCTCAACCCTGTGCTACAGGTTTCATCTGGAGGATAAGGACAAATCCACCCCACAGCTAAGAGCACTCCATACATCACATAAAAAAAAGGTAAGGGATTTTTGTCTTATCAGCACCAGCAAGGAAACAGTTCCTCACTGCAGTTAAACACAGAAAAACAGGGTTAAAGGAAATTTGGCAAGGTTTAATCCACCTCTCCTCTACTTGTTTCTAAAGGTCTCTGCAGGAAAGACCAGCAGTGTCCCAGTCAAGCTGCCCTTACCAGGAAAAGCTCTTCCCAGTGTCTACTCACAAACCGAGACATCATGCTTTAAGTCTGGTGCTCCTCATCCTGTCTACCACAAACACGGAGAACAGATTATTCCTTAACCCTCTTTCTAACAGCCTCCATAAACTTTGTCTGCTCTCAGACACTTCTTCTCTAGCCTAAGCAACTCCAGTGTTCATCTCCCTCTCCTCCCAGGTCAGGTTTGCCAAACCTTAGATCACTCGTGCTGGCCTCCTCTTCACTCTCTCCCACTGAGCTACATCTTTCCCAATAAGCTGCAAAATGCCTATGTTGCTTCCCTGAAGATACTGAGAAGAGCAATACTTTATTCATCCCTTTAAAATGTATTCCTTTTCCACAATAATACACCTCATCTGTCCAGCTCTCCTCCTTTTCTGCAATGGCCATCTGGCCACTGGTTCCTTGGTGTTTGTTATCACTGCTCAGGTGAAACAGCTTGTTTTGTCTCTCAAATTTCACCCTTTAAATTAATTTTGGATTTTGCTCTCATCTTCAAGCACATGTGGCCCCTCCCAGCTTTATGCCATCTATACATTTAATGTGCACATTCTCTCTTCACAAATGCAGCTAAAGTTAGACCCAGGACAGACAAGAGCACAACCTTGCTCCCTCTTCATCAGGATGTCTTCTGTAAAGAGGATCACGACTACTTGGAGCAGTTGCCCACCCACAAGGGAGGCCAGGTGGGATTTTGAGTGATACAGCACTTCAGAGCCAAAGGTGAGTGAGCTGGCTTTAGCTTTACTTTTAAGAAAGGACAAGGAAGAGGTAAACAATCGGAGAGTGGCTGGGAGATGCCTCAGCTTGTGAAGATGAATGTTAAAAATTGAAGAAAAATCATCTGCAATGAAATGTGAAGAGAGCAGGAAAAGCTAAAAGGAAGGGGCTGGGAAGATGGTAGTGTGTTCCTATTATTGTCCCCTATCACTCCATGGGATATGTATCTTTTGCTCCCCCTTTATTCTAGTTGAATTGGAAACAAATGAGCAGGAGCTGTGTATTCTCATCTGTGTGCTATGGTTAAGTAATACAGAGCCCTGATTCCAACTAGGACACCCAAGCAACTTCATCACAAAGATATGAAAGAAATGAATACATGATGGTGAGGTCAAGCATACGAAAAAGAAGAGAGAAAACGCTCCTGACACCACACCACCTAGGTTTGCAAAACTCAAGCACACACTGAGATGGGCAGGTCATGTTCAAGTGTGGGTCAATTGCTATAAAAATAAGCAATTCAGATCTCAATGGCCTTGTCTGCGCCAAGTCTTAGGTCAAGGGAGTTAAGTGATCATTTTCCCTTGAAACACAGCCTGTGACTTCAAAACAAATAGGTAGCACTTGTGTCTAGCAGCTTAACCATTTACAAAAAGCTAGGTGGGAAATAGGCATCATTCTTTTGACCTGAGGATCACACCAGCAACTGCTGTGATAACCAAAAATTTTTAAAAAGCAAAAATGCCAAACTAGGAACCTTTACCTAAGGCACAGCCATACATATTTAGGAGAAAGCCTTTTTTAACTTAAAATTAAATGGCTCTTCACAACATACCTATTCCAAGTGAGCTTTGAAGAAACAGTCTTTCTGATAGGTAGAGCAGCACATTTCAAGCAGGATCTTTCCACAGCTACACCAGCATCCACACAGCCACTCACTCAGTCCCCCTTCCCAGTGGAAGGGGAGAAAGAGCAGGGTGAACAAAAGCAAGAAGATTTCATGAAAAGTCAAATAGAGACAGTTAATAAGTGCTGCAAAGGCAGTCTCTCATCACTTCCCACAAGCAGACTGATGCCCAGTCATGGAACAACAATCAGCCTGGAAGACAAAATCTTGACAGACAGATGTGGGGGGAAAACAATGAATCAACAAAGCAACACAGAGGATGCATAGAGGCAAGCTGCCAGAAAGCAGCAGGGAAGTCAAAGGAAAAGGACAAGCAAAGGAGAGTAAAATGTGCTTTAAACACACAGAACATGCAGCGGAGCTTCTATAAATGCAAGGAACTAACATCAGAAAACAGTAATATGGGAGGGGGTTGGGGATAGAGAATTTTTTCCCATTTTCCTTTTTTGAAGTAGAATAGTATCAAGCTGTCACTGAGAGTGCCTGACAGAGCTGTGCTTTACTGGCATTAGTTTCCTTACAAGAACACCAAGAACAGGAGCTGCTTTAAATTCATTTTCTTTGAAATGGATTTGCTCCAAGTGATTTTGTTTCAAGGACCCAGTCGTATTAGAGGTCATGGCTGCAATTCTCTGGGAGGAAAGGAAATGGCAGGTGTCAGAGGTAATCGTGTGATCTGAAGACACTGGTCATGGGGCTGCTCCAAACTGCAATAGACCTGTCATGAAAATGATGGGTTGAGGTCATGCCAGGGAGACCAGGAGGGCAAAGGGTACATCAGTCTTTGACAGTAATGAGGGCACCATTCAGTATCTCACAGCCAAAAGTTTCTCTAGATTTAGCTTTTTTTTTTGTTGCTTCTACTGCAAGGATGACACTGCAGCTTGCTTACCTTTGGGACCATGGTAAATTAAAGGAAATATAAGGAAAACATTAGAAGCACACTTGCTGTTTTCCTGAACAAGTTACATGATTAGTTCAGAGAAAAGGGGAGAGCAGCTAGTAAATACTGAAAATTGCTGCTGGAGTTTGCCAGCCAGGAAGCAGCTTTAGGCCTTCCATCACCAGCCAACTTGGCAAGGATCATGAATGCTGCCCACCTGCCCAGCCATAGCAGGTAGACCCAGCCAAGCCATGCAACCAGCTCACACCCCATACCTCATCTGACTCCTTTTAGTGAAAAGATTCGATGTTGCCTAGCTCAGGAAAGGTCAAAAGTGTAGAAAAGAAAAGGAAAGAGCTCTCTTACTGCTAACTCATGGGACTGAGGACCCCCAAATCTGGCTTTGTCTTTTACATATGACACTATTTTCCAGTCAACACAACTCCTTTCTCTCTACAGCCTGAACTGCCCAAGTTTGAGCGCACTCAAAGCTACCAACAGCTCTGCCAACCCACACCTGCTGCAAGCAGCACCCAATCGGGTAACAAAGTAAGTAGCAGCATAGAGACACAGTGTACAAACAGATAAACTGTTCACAAATTCTTATGTACTACTCGCAGCACATTTATAAATACACATGCAGAGACACATATGCACATATATGCACACAGACACACATAACTATGAAACTGCTGGCATGTTCTCACTCTCAGAACCTGGTGAAGTATAAAAACAACAGTACAAATACAAACAGTAGTTTCACGTTATTTGCAGTGAAGTCTTTTATTCAGGCTGTACCCATTCAGATCCCTTCTCATTTCCCTCGACATGTTGCAGAAACTGGCCACCATTGCAAACAAAAGGACAGACTGGTGAAGATTTCAAGCAGCAGCAGCAAAAGCTATAGCAGGAGAGAAACTGCAAGAAACGCAGACAAGGCCCCTCCGTGTTTTTGGACTTGGGTGCAGATGGAGACCAAACAAGATCATTAAGTCCAGAGCACGACACAAGTCCAGAAGAAAGTGAGAATAGGAGGGAAAAAACCCCTAAACAAAAGTCCCAAAACAAACCAAAAAACCAATGCTGTGAATTTCCCTTAAGTAAACTGAACTATCAGGAATGTTGGAAAGGCTCATACACAGTGCCTCAGGCTCTCATCCTGCACTCTGAATTTCTTTCCTAGGCCCAAGGAGTTAATTACTGCCTGTGAAACCAAAGACACTGTCCCGAAATAACCTGCCCTAAGACGCAGAAGACCACAGCTCTGTATCAGGGAAAAACTATCCCCATTGCTGTATATCTATTGCTTGCACACTTACTCTGTCTCTTATGACAGCTGTAAAGTCTCTTATATTTTTACACATGAAATTTGGAGTCAGGTAAAAACAAATAAACCAAAAAATGCTTTGTTAAAAATCAATTCTCAGTAAGTTCCATCCTTTAGGTTTTATTTTTGTGAGTAAAATGTTTTACTGGCCTCATATCAGCCACCACAACTGAGCAACTTTACTCCTCTGTTCCCCACGGGAAAAAACACAAGTGCCTCAGCATTTCCTGCTCATGAAAGTAAGTTGCTCAGTTGTAAATGGAAGAGGGGAAAAAAGTCACAAACCAAGCAATACAACTATGTGTATAGGCCCTTCATTAGGTTCTTGAACTTTAACACATACTTGAAGAAAATCTTTCAGTACTCTATACCCCAAATCACTGCTGAACAAGAGAGGGTATTTGTGAGGCATCATTGTTAGTCATCTAGATCTAACACCTTTCTGAGGCATCCCCTACTATGTCAGCATTTCACTGACCTTGAGGCCAGTCCCTGTCATGCAGAACAGCAGTGACTGAATTTCAGTGATATTTACAGTTCATATTAACTTTTGCAGTCAGTACACACCACGGCTGCCAATGTCTATCCAGACAGGCTGGAACAGCCAGGCTTCAAATTAAATCTAGTGCTGAACTCTTCCTTTCTCAGGTGTTTGGTACTTCAACTGCCAGGCAACTTGCTGGGAAGAAGAGACAGCAGATGTCTCCTCCTCCCCCTTGGCCCCAGCCTCTGTTCACTGGGCAGGTTGAGCTTTTTCTCTTCCCTACCTGCCCTCACAAGATGAAAACTGTACAACCCATCTTTCTCAAAACACCGGCCAGCACAGATGTTTCCTTGTGCTGCAGCTCCCCTTGACTGGGATACAGCTGATATTGAAGACACCACCTGCAGCAACAGCCTCTGTCAGGCAAAGAGGTTAAACAGGCAGACTGAAATCAGGATTTAGAAGCAAACCTTGGTACGCTGAAGCACAGGCTCCTCACTAGCAGCAATTCACTACCTTCCACCTGCAGCCCCCACACAGCTCAAAGGTGAGCTGCTGCTCCATGCACGTCCTACACTGACTTTCTCCTTTGTTTGTATCAGCCTGATATTTGAATTTAAGTATTTAGTTTTCAATAGTATACTCTTAGCTGGCAATTAAGCTGCCATTAAATCCAGGGCTACTCTTTCATCTGCACATGGTAAGAAGCCTGCTAGCTACTCGAAGTTTAGCAGTTTCACTTCCCTAAATCGGAGTCTTCCTCCTCGCTGCAGGGAGTTTTTTTTCATGGTGTTAACATACAGACCTTCCCCCACATTAAATGCATTAGACCCATCAGTAGTTTGAAACACAGCTTTATTCCCAGCTTCTCCAGAGCTTCATTTTCCACACTTTTCTTCCCAACTGTTCAACACTGGAATCTAGTATAAGAACTGTTTTAACCAAATTTGACTACATCCCCCAACAGTATCTATATTACCACTACTTAAAATCCTACTGTCTGTTTTTCCATGAAGGTCAATTATTTCACCAAAGTATTACAGTAGAAAGTGGATTAATACATTAAATAGAAATTGGTGGAGTAAACAACATATTTTAAAAAACAATACTTAATATTTTAGGAAGTCATTTAATACTTAATATTTAGGGAGTAGGTTTGACCCTTAACTTTCACCAGAGCTGTCTTCAAGCACATTGGCCACAAAGTGCCCCAAGCCCAACTCTTGAGGTTGCTGTGGAACACGAGACCAGCTAATTTCTGCATTTCAAGATTGGTCGTGGTTACACTACTCTTACAAATAGACATCTGCTTTCACGGTATTTCAAGAACAGTTACAAAACTCTGCACTGGTAACAACTACATGAAAAGACAGCAAGTCATCTAATATAAACTAGTCATTAAAATTCCTGCTCCTCTGAAGGTCTCATCTGTAAGTTGTTTACACGTTTTTCATGTTTTGATTACGTGGTTAGGAATTTTGCTTCTGGCTGTATAGACTAATTTTAGCAAGTCTCCTTTCCTACACACCTTTTGATTATTAATATTGCAATACATTATGGCTAAGGAAGTTGCCTATAAGGCTTTAAATAGATTCAGATACATCAGCTTTGGGCCTTTAAATTATCAACTATGCACCAAATGAATTAACATTCCGTGGTTGCAACATGCTTTGATTTAGGCAAAACAGTCTGAAGAATGTTCAAAACATACACATAATTAAAAGGTCCCATAGCACTCTTATACCTTAATTATGCAATCTCCATATGCCTACTTAGTTTCAAGATACTTGCCACAAATCAGTCAATCACTAATTCTGTTTATTCACCATGTGAAATAACAAGAATGTTTCCAGACCCATCACTGGAGAGGGCCATGCCTGGCACCTATATACACTGTCCTGGTCACAGTCCTTTCTACTATTGGTCACACCCTCCCCATGTTTCCCATTCTGTCTGTGACACCATCTGCAGCCCCTTACTACCCATTCCAAAGGGAAATTCCACTTTTTCCACTTAGGAAGTACTTGGACTACAAATACCCCACACCCATTCCACATCTATTCCACATAGTTAAAGGAATACTATGGGCTTTAGAAACACCCTAGTTGCAAAACACTGCTTTGACAAGTCTGCTACTTCTAAGTGCATTATAGAGAATGTCAGCATTTTACATTCCTCTCAAAGATGGACATGACTTTGCCTTGGCTCCCTCTCCCCTACTCAATTACATTTAACAATTCAAACAGGGTATAAGCCAATTCTGGATCAACAGCAGGATCTAGTTTTGCCTCCATTCCACTACAGACTGGTGTGGAAAGACCATTTTCATTTAACAATAGCAGTTCAGAAAGATTTCAAAGTAAATAAAAAAAGCTAAAAGCAAACCCAGATGCTAAAAATTAATTATATTTTCTAAATTATTCAATGCTTAACAGATGTATTCAAACTAGTTATCTCTGCAATTCAATTCAAGGCTACTGAATAATAAAAGCAATTCCAAGCATACCCACAAGCCCAATTTAGCATGCTGGATCAACAGCACACAGTATTTAGCTGTGAGAGAACAACTAGAATCAAAAATAATCCAGTTTATATTTGGAGAGAGTTTCATTTCTACTGATTTTCTTTACTACTGCCAAAAAATTACTGAAATACACCATGGTACGAAGTTTTTTCATTTAATACCCCCCTTCTTCATAACCACATATGTTGACTTTCCCACATTTCATATAAGGCATTTAAGTCCCTAGCTCATAACTGTATGATTTCCCATTCTGAAATCCCACCACAGAGGTGGCTTCATTATTTCCAGATAAAACTACACTATCATTAGCCAAGAAAATAGCATTTTAAACAAAAAAGCCTACAAAATACAAACAGAAAATGAGTGCTCATTTGGAAACTAAACAGTAAATGGATCATTATCCAAGTTCCAAGTTCAATGTAATGTGAAAATCAAGTAAAGTGACAAGAACTGAGGGTTATTTGTTAGTAGAAACAGTATTTCCCCAAGAAGCAACAATTTCCTGCATTTATTTGTGCAGAGCTGAGTTATATTTTAGCAAGATGTTATATGCATGGTATCTGTCCAAGCTTTTCCACAAGGGTTCACGTGGTTTTAATCACACAGTGCATTGCATGGAGGAAAAAAATTAACATATGTGTGTGGCAGGACAACTACCCCCTGCACCCCCCGGCTCTGTGTCACAATGGCTGATGCATAAAGAGATAACCAAGGGTGGAGGAAGCCCACCAGCAGTTATCTTTGGCGNTAAAAAGATTTTAGTTTGCTGTCTTAAATTATGGCTTAATCTCTGACTATATGTAATTTATCAAAATGGTAACACATAAAAGAAAGACAGTAAAAGATTTGGGAGATATTTTATTAATGTACAATTTTATTAGCGATGTACAATAGACATTTTAATTCTCTATATATCCTGTCTCCTTGAAGCTTGGTAAATGCCTGTTTGTATATAAAACTACACAATGCCTTTTTGTGAGGACCAGAAATTGTGAAAATCTAAGTGCTACAGTATATTTTGTAGTGATTTAACACGTCGTCCAGAAGAGTTACCAGCCACTTCAATGAAGGACTTCTAAAAATATTTCTGATCAAGTTCAAATGCATCTGTTCATAAATAATGATTGGTTTGCTCATGTCCATTATACTGCTAAGTACAAATGTCTCCAACATAAAATACCGTTTCAATACATTTCTCCACATGGACAGCTAGATAATCCAGTCATATTTACTTTTAAACAAGGCTAATATAAATTTACAAGTAAAGTAACTTCAAAGTTTATTCAGAATAATTATTTTTCAACCGGAAGCTTTACTTTGGACAACTCAGAAGTATGTTGCAAGTGACAATCTCAGCAGAAGATGGAGGCTTGAGAATAACAACTAAGAAAGACTAAATATCAGCAATACACAGTTTTATAAGAATTCTGACCATTCCGAATGTTAACATTAAAGACCAGATGTTTCAGTTTGTGCGCCTGTCAATCAAAACCTCCACACAAAAGAAAAATTAAAAATTTCCCACAGAACACAGTATTTCAGAGAACATGTTAGACACTGGCATGACATTTCCCAGATCAAATTGGCAACTGAAATTTAACATCCACCTGAGCTTGTTTTGCTAAGCTTACTATTTCAGACAGCTTCACCACCTGAAAAATAGAAAATAAAAACTTAATTTCAAAACAATCCTAACCTGACTGAGCTGGATCAATCTTTTTAAACAAAGTGATACCAGGGAATCATCAGTAAGATATTAGAGGGGGTTTGGGGCAGGATTACTATTTAGCTCAGTACTTCTTAATCACTTTTTAATGAAATCAAGTCTTCTAGAAAACACCTCATAGAGTTAAAAAAGTCTGCTTCTCATTTATAATGAAGTATCTTGACAAAATGCTAAAAGTTTTAAATTTTATGTGCCACCTTGTTGGGAGGTGTTGAGGTGGCCAGTCACAGGAGATTCTATATATCTAGAAGCTACTTCTCCCCTAAGTTTTTGTTGCAAGCATTTCTGGTTCTTATTTTGATACCCTAAAGAGCCTCATCTTCTCCTGCATAACAACTCTAAATCGCTCTGAATTACTTTCTGCTTAGAATGAAATGTTGTGAGTAAATGGTTCTTTGGGGAAAGAAAAAAGATTCATAAGTTTCCCCATGACACAAAACCCACCAGGTATCTTCTAATTTCTTGCTATACATTTCTCGTACAGCTTTCTTTTCCACAAACAAAGCAATGCCAACACACACACATATCAGTGTATCTGAACATCTGAATATCTAATTGTCTTAGAAGACAACATGATGATCAACTGTAGTTTTAATCATGCACACTGAAATAGTGGTCGATAAAAGGAAGTGTTACGTTGCATTTTTCAGCCACCTCAATTTAAGTATTTTCTCCCAATTAATAAAGCTAAGCTCTTAGCTATTCTCCTACCGAGGGGAATGGCTAAGACCTGATCATTGATCTGGTTTTGGTTTGTGGGGTTTAATAGCTTCTGACTGCATAGTTGTTCTTCTGACAAACTATGTACTTACTAACTTGTAAAATACTTGCTTCGGGTACTGGTAGCAACTGACACAGGGATTTATCCTAAGCTACCTTTGATTGAAGGGAGTTTTGACTTTTCAATACTCTGCAACAGATGCTATGTTCTGCAAAGAATGTTCATAACCAGCTATCTTACCATTTTTGCAGCTTCATCCAAGTCATCACATGCAAGGATTTTGAGGCCACTAGCTGTTATTAAAGCTTTGGCATCATCAACTCGTGTACCTTAAGAAACAGATAAAATACCACTCTTATTGAACAGGAGTACTACTACTACTACTACTACGACAACCACCACCACCTTCTAGTCTCATATTTCTAGGAAGCCTGTTCCAAAAGTTAGTGAATAAATCTAGAAAACAACATTAGGAGCTTAGAAGCAGAAGTCTCTTTTTATTAACTTGCCGATCCTCACCATCTAAATTCAAGGTCTGCGTTATTTCTCCATTGACTTCAACTCAGGGGAAACTTACTACACAATATATAAGCTCAATAATACCTGTTAATTGGACAAAAATATATTCAAATATATATGAAGCACACTCACCTTGCAACCGTACCACAATAGGGATTTTTAGCTCCAAATCCTTTACTGCCATAACGATGCCTTGTGCTATAACATCACATCTCATAATGCCACCAAAAATATTTACCAGAATAGCCAGTACCTACAGAATCAATGATAATATTCACGTTAAAAATGGCCAGAGACACATCAGATGAAAACAGCACACAGCCTTCAGCCTAAGGATAATTCAAGCTCTTTAAGTGTATTAAGGGACTCTGCAAAAGACATAACATTTCTGTTCTATAGAACATCAGCAACCAAAGCACAGTTCTATAGAGTCACATACAGCAGAGCAGTTACTTCAGGAAACTGTCAACTATTTATCTTTCCATTTCTAACAGTACTCCAGCAGAGGTACTCCCCACACCAGTAACTCCACATACTGAAGAAGCTAAAAGACACAAGAAATTTTAAAAACCTCATACACAAGACCCTATTTACACAGTTTACTTAAAAGCCAGCATGCTTAGAGATAAGCCATCTGAAATACATTTTATTCAGGAGGATTAAGCCACCAGTTAAAGGAACTCAAGTGGTAGAAAGGAAGGGTAAAAAGAACCATGGTCAGAGGTAAAAGATGAAATAAAGGAGGAACCAAAATGGGTAGACAGCCCTAGATGACAAAATAAGCTTGACAAAACATTCCTTTGCAACTGGTTCATAAACAGTAACTCGCTCCCCATTATCTTGCAATCAGACTAGCTCATCTGTGTGATACTGTTCTTGCTTCTGCTACTAATGGGCAGCTTAGACTGGCACCCCAGAAGGTTATTCCAAACAACCCCTGAACCAAACCCTGAGTGCAGTCCATGACACCAGGGGCTGCACTGCTCTTTGAGTTTCTGCACCAGGAATCCCAGCTATAGTCATTGATTCTTGATATAATAGTGAGCAACTGAAAGAAGGCAGAAAGCAAAAGTTGTATTAAGACGTCTATTTGGACACACTCTGTCCATGCATCAGCAGAGAATTTGCATTGCAAAAACTCATCCCAAATCAGCAACCCTCAGATTGTTCCTTGTTTCTTCTCTTCTCTCTGTAATTCAGGTGCTCTGTGACTGTGTCCCTCACTGTTCCCTCAATTTGCTGGAAAAATGTGAAGAAAGAACAAGGCTTATGAGGATGAGGTGATGGAGCTGGGGCTGTTTAGCCTGGAGAAAAGGAGGCTCAGGGGGGACCTTATCACTCTACAACTGCCTGAAAGGATGCAGCAAGGTGGGGGTGTCTCTCCTCCCAAGTAACGAGCAGTAAGACAAGAGGAAATGGCTTCAAGTTGCACCATGGGAGTTTCAGATTGGATACTGAGAAAAATTTCTTCCCCAAAAGGGGTGGTAATCATTGGCACAGGCTGCTCAGGAAGTAGTTTAGTCACCAACCCTGAAGGTATTTTAGACTTGTGGACATGGTGCTTAGAGACATGGTTTAGTGCAGGACTAGGCACTGTTAGATTTATGGTTACACTCAAGTTCAGAGGTCTTTTCCAATCTAAATGATTAAATGATTCTATAACACTCTTGGATGGTGTTACAGACGCTGCATTTGATATAAGTCTTTCCAACGAGAAAGAGACGAAGCTCCTGAGAAAGGGGTGATCAATAGCTAACTCATGTAAGCAGAGCTAACTATTGGGAGACAGCAAATGTTGATTCCGACAGCAAATGTTAATTACAAAACCTAAGAAGCCAGATTCGCCCTAATCTTGTCAAGATAGAGGGGACAAGGATCATCTCAGAAACCGCTGAATCATTCCTCAAAGGACCACGCATGCCCCGGGGAGAAAGGTGAAAAGTGCATTGTGAGGAAGACTACTAGCCTTCATCAGGAAGACCCCCGAGGAAGAAGAGGAGCCTTCCTCAGTGCAACCACCAGGACGCACAGCGCATGCGTGGCATGTACGCTAATGATATTAATGACTTCCGAGAAATAATTTGTATAACCACACCTCTCCCAAGGAATGTGATGAATATTCATGATTTAACCCATAATATTGTGTAGTAGGGAGCACCGGGGTGTGTGTGTTGAGAGGAGAGATCCCCACGCACCCGGTGCCGAAATAAAGCAAATACCCGCTTCTCTGATTCTGTCTCTGAAGTGTCTCCTGGCCTGTTTGGGGGGAATCACTCCTCTGGAACACCACTCACTATTTGTTTCTGGCCCTTTCCAAAGATGAGCGAGTGGCACACAAAATTCTGGTGCAAAAGCAGCATACCATTAGCAGGTCTCAAGTCATTGCCACCTTTTAGTTACCCCTTCTAAAAGAATTTTCTTCATTTTTAAAAAACCCTGAACTCCCAAGTTCCCACTGGGATAAGCATCTCTATGTAGACCATCAATCCAGCCCTCACATTACTTTTGTGGAAAAGCTCTTCTTCTAGTTTCAACCAATTTATTATTTTAATAATATTCAAGCACTTCTGATAAACTTTTAATAGGATAAACATAAAAGCCCTTCCAAGCCCCTTACAAAGTTATTTTATCTTACATTGCATGTAATCAGTACCTTACAAATTTTTTTATGCACAGCACAGCAAATATTCATCTCTACAACTCTATGCAAAATGAGGACCCAGCTGCAAAACTGGTCCAAAAGAAGAATAAAAAGCGGAAAACCATCTGAATACTGCTTTCTGTTTAAAGAGTAAACAGTACGAGTTTCTGACTCCAAGATTTCTGTAAAGATTCAAATACAGCTATAACTTCAAACAGAACACACAAACTGTTGACTCAGTATACAGCCAAAGAACCTAATTTTTAAAAAGGCAAAAAATATTTAATAAATTTTCAGGCCTCCTTCATCTGCACCAAGATTAAGCTAAGATTTCCATCTTCTTTCCTTCTAGTTCTGTGCTTATAAAAACATGTTTTCTGGAGAACATGCACTAAGCACTGTCTTTCCAAATCATAGCCTGTTGTACCACTGTGTAGGACCTTGATATGCCAACTCTTCCCTCACCTTTTTATCAGAGGTAATAAGCTTAAAGGCTTCTGTCACTTGCTGCACTGTAGCACCACCACCAACATCAAGGAAGTTTGCTGGAGTTCCGCCGTGAAGTTTAATTATATCCATTGTGGCCATAGCTAAACCAGCACCATTGACTATATGAGAATAAAGATAACATTTAGGAATTCAGTTTATAAATCCATTAGGTCATTTAAAATTCATTAAATAGTACATACCTAAGCAGCCTATGTTTCCATCCAATCCTATATAGTTGAGATCTGCTTTTGCAGCATCCTTGTCTCTTTGGTCTTCCTGTGTCCAATCCTGCATATCAAAGATCTTCTTCTGACGATAGGCTGAATTGCTGTCAAAGTTTATCTTTGCATCCATACACATCACTGAAAGGGAAAAAACCCCACCATTTAATATTAGAATAACAACTCAACTGCTTCATGAATGTGTTAAAGTACGTTAAGTCAAACTTGGCAGCTAGGTCATGAAATCCAAACACAAAGTTTTGCTAAAAAGACACATTTAGCACTGCCAATAAACACAAGATTCTCTCCAGCTTCCCCATATAATCACTTATGCACAAAAAGGGAAAATAACTATTTCCTGAGACACTCTAAACCCAAAAAAGCTTAGAAAAAGCTGTTTGATAAATCTGGGCAAATTATGCTTTCTCAGATTACAGTGCAGCCTGGAAAAGAAGGGGGAGGGGGTAATGGACCACCACAAGTAATTAGCATAAAATTAATCCCCACAGAAGGTCTCTGGTTTGAGGTCTTTTAATCCATCTTAGTTTTTGCTTTTAGAATAAACATGTATAATGTGTGTGCATGAATGTAAGCACACAGAAACACAATGAAAAAGCGTCTGAGCTGGAAGAAAAAGTGTCGGGAAAAAACACATGGAAATAAATTTACTTAGATCTAGCAAGCGGAAAATCTACAGTATTCTTTACATCAGAACTAAGTTTCTGTCCGTACAAATGTATCACTTCATTTCTATCCCTCAGTGAAAATGATACAAAAATGATGGGGCACCAGAAACAGATGGAAGAGACTGCTCTATACTGATCATTAATGCACTATTAAAAAAAAAAAAAACCACAAAACAAAAAACCACAAAAAACCCACCCCAGTAACAGTAATTACACACTGATGAAAGAGCTACATTCATATTTAAATTTCAAACTGTGGTATCAGAGTTCAAGTATAAATACTCTCCACAGCCTTATTTTTTGTAGAGGTGAATTGGCTGTGATTGAACATTAAATTGAACATAAATTGTACTATTCTGCAATTGGATATGCTAAGACCCTGATAAACATCACAGAATTACTTAAACCCCTACAGTCTTTCAATACATCACATTCCATCAGTTATTCTAATGCCTGAGTCATAAAGGCAGGAGATTTCTAGAAGGTGCTACTATTCTGGTTACCCTTACAATACCAATTTTGGATACATGAGATGGCTTAAGTTTCAATTCAGGAATTTTGAAAAGACCTGATTTCCAAGAATGCCTTATTGTGGCTAGATGTGCTCTTTAAAAAAAAACAAAAATTAAGATTAAAAAAGGAAGTCACTTAAACTTAAGATCATACTTAGCAATTAAGAGCAGACTTCTACTATATTTAGGCTCTCATATTTATCTGCTTTATTAATGTTTTTCAACATCCCATGTTAATATCAACTCCTCTTGCTGTATACAGCTGAAGTTTTAGCAGTGTGAAGCAACCAAGTTTTACAAAAACCTCAAGGTATTACATGAAGAGTATGAGTAAGAAACGTTACCAACTCCTGATGCATCTTCCACCATAGGATTTATTTCTATCATGGTAGCATCATATTTCAGAAAGAGATTATATAATTTGATCATATTTTCAGCTGCTTCATCCACCAGATTAGGAGGAAATCCCATTTTCTGGGCAAGCTGAAAGTAAAAGAATGGTTATTGGTTAACTCATGTTAGGGGTGTCTCAGCTTAGCTTTTATTTCAGTGTCAGCTGAATTTGTAGATGTAGAACCTGTCCTGTCTACTGGCAGGAAAAAACCAAACTCACTCTTAGGTTTGAACAGATTGTTTCCAATACAGAACACTGCACTTATCCTAAAAAAAAACTAATAAAAATTTACCTTGATATGCCTTTACATAGCTGTATAAAAGTTAGATAAAGCACTGCCATGTAGTTGGATTTACATTGATTTACCCGAAAATACTTAAATATCTAATTCAAATATGTTTCAAACAAGGGTTTAAGGCAACTTGGCAGGTTGAATGCACACACTCCTTACAAAAACTAGAAGCAATTCTCCCATCCTCAGTAATGTGTACTTTCCCACATTAACAATTACCCTAACAGCTTGCTCCTTTTTTATGCCTTCTACTATATCGATGGGTTCCTTAATTATCGCCTCAGGATTCTCTGCCGCAACATCTTCAATATTAACACCACCCTGAGAGCTGCCTATCAGCACAGGACCCTAGAACAAAAAGGACAAAAAAAAAAGCATAAGTAATTTTACACCACACAATTGAAACAGTTCTTCCAGTAAGATACCTCACAGCAATAAAACTTTTTTTGTCGGAAAATTTTTTATTCGGACATTTTTCTTGTATGCTCTGAAGAGAGTGTTACTACCTACTCAATACCTCCACATAAAACCTTTTAATAATACTTTCCAAATGTCAAGATGTATGTTAGGTCCACTTTCTTTTAACAAGGAAAAAATTCCTTTGTAAAGTAAAAGCAGAGCAATTAACACAGATATACTAGCTTTAAATTTTGATAGAAAGATTCAACTCCATAATCACACACATTTTATCTTTTAGTTGTCACTAGAGAAAGAACCACCTTCTCACCTCCACCTTCTCCACTCACCCCTACACAAACACAGCTCAGATTCCAGGCACTCATTTATTCATTCTGCCATGCTCCAACTCCAAGGCTGAATGGAGGTCTGCAGAACTTAGTGATAAATTACTGCAAACCATACCTGTTCAGTAGGATCACAGCATTCAATAACTAAAGCCCTCACTCAAAGTAAGTCATAGCAAAACAAAACAGCACTCCATTATTCCTTAATGAAAGAAATAAGGAAACCATAATTGATAGCATTTGCAGCTGAGTTTATTTTTAAAAAAGCTGTCTAAATCTCAACAAAAACCATCAAGGACTCACTACCATGGAACCTAAAAATCTCTCCTCCAGTTCACAGTAAAGACATCTGTGGATCCCTTCAACCAACCTTCCCTTATCACCACCCATGCATGGATTATGACCATGGGTGTACTAAGGCAGCATTTCCTATCAGCAGAACTCTTAAAGATTAAATAGTCTTATAATTGTTGACAAATAATTACAGAAAATGTGACCCTGGTTCAGAGAACAGGCTTAATAACCACACCACTCCCCTTCCATTACCATCCTTCCAAATGGAAGTATATACCTGGCAAATCATCCTGCATCTAATAGCAAGGTTCAACTCAATGAATATTTTTGGGTATTCTTATCTTGAACTGTCAGTAAGTTACACACTGATCATAAAATAACTCATATTTCCATAGAACTGATCAAAGTGAACAGTTTTGCTTAAAACACAAATCCCTGTTGGCAAATAATATCCAAGTCATAAAATTCCAGTTTCAGCTGACTATTTTAATCATTTTTACCCTCCCTAAAGGAAGAGGTTTGCAACATCAGGAATAAACACTGTGTGCTATTCAACCTTCACACTTCCTTCCTTTGAAAGGCATTTCCTCATCCTAAGCATCCTATACAAGTTATAGTAATTAAAAACACATCTAAAAACATGACTTATAGAGTCAGCAGTAAAAACAAAGTACATCTCTATCAAAAGGCAACAACCCACACAGTATGCTCAATATATGCTAATAAGATTTATCTTTTATACAACAGCAAGAACAAGTAATGAAAACGTTTCCTTTCTTAATCTATTTGCTTAAATCAGTTACAGTAAATTTTATTTCCATAAGCATCCTTGCTGATCGCTTACACAATTTTAAGAGTCTAAAATCCATTCATTTACAGCATTTTAATGCCACCTTGTGGTGCGTATGGTAACATTTGAATCTTCCCTCCTCTATTCCAGCACACATCACAGTGGAGGTGCCCAAGTCACATAATTCAATACAGTGATACTTTCCTATCAAAAAGAACACTACAGAGGAAGAAAAACAAATACAATATTTAATTCCTAATACTGCTACCAAAAAAGAAGTAAGAATAAAACTAGTTTTCTCACTCCTTCACAGAAAATTATTTCATGCTTATGCCAGAGATACTCCTCTAATTACCAAAACCAGTGCCTCTGCAAACTCCTAAGCATCTGAACAAACCAAACCCAGTTTTTCTGAGCTTCAGAAAATAAAGTTCCAAGAACTGTTTTACCCTGGCTTCATTACAGTTATTTAGCAATTCATGTTCTGTGCTCCAAATAGAACACGTCTGTCAGAAATCACTGACACATTTCAGTAACCACATTTGAATTGTAGCCTAAAAAACTACATACCCACACATACAGCCCATACATGCAGAAAAGACTGGCTTTCATTTTCCTGAAAGCTCTGAAGACAAACCTCTAGGCCCAAATCTTTTCACCCATTCCTGAAGAGCATTAGCATAAGAAAACTACCAGCACTCTCAAAATCGAGTGACACACCAGTGCACCCTTTGGAACCTTCACACACTGGAGAAAAAGGATGTTTGAGTTATGTAGGACCATTTCCTCTTCCACAACACTTTTACTTATCATGCTTCTGACACAGAAAAATAGGGTGTACATGTTCATGCACACATATAGCTGTATTTTTAAACTAAATTGTATAATCTGGTAAGCAAATGCAAATTGAAACCAAAATGAAAATTGCCCCCTTATTCTACACATCTCCCCTTTGGCCATTTGACTCTGGGCTTCAGTTGGGGCTACCAATACTCATTTATTATTCTGTAAATTTAAATTGTAGCATTACATCTTTAAAGCATTTAAAAACAAAGGCAATCATATAGTCAGATATACTAGAAAACAAAATTTAGCTTGCGTACTTCTGATTTTCAAAAGCAAGTGAGCAGTACAGTAAGCAGTTTTGCTGATTGTTTTTAAATTCAGTTGATACAAGTTAATTAGCTTACTTCTAATATTACTCACTTGAAAAGACCTTTCCATTGTTATTGCAAAATAGTATTCTCTCCTGGGATATCTGCGCTCACAGATAAATACTTGATTGCATATCCTGCCCTTCTCTCCTGTCTGCTTGGTAAACAACTTCTTTCCAATCATTTGGGAGGAGATAGCTTTTGCTTCTTCTGGACTAGAATAAAAGAAGCTCAGAATGTAACAAAGAAACTGCTGTAAAAACAGAAGTAGCATTAAAAAAGTCTTATCTAATTTTTTTTATTTTAAGGTTAATAATTAAAACACTGGTTTTAAAGAAAGTAATAGGTTTAATCCATATTGTGAAACGTTGAAGTTTTTCCACTTGGTTGGATAATTTAGAAAGAACTTACGAAAAAACTATTTTCACTCCTCCTTTGAGGCCACCTTCAAATGTTCCTTTTCCTCTACCACCAGCTAAAACCTGTGCTTTTACCACAAGATCCTTTGAACCTAGAACAAAAGAAAACCCAAAGATTTGTCATCTGTGACTATCAAAACAAATTGCTTCAGGTAGAATAACAAAGGCTGCTTTAATTTTATCCCCCCTTTTCCACGCCCACCATTCAAAACACAAACATGTGAATCGAAGACGATATTGTAATTCACACAGATTATTCCAAAAATCTTAAATAATCTACAAATTGCAGCTTTAGGCTGTTCTGTGAGCAAACCTTGGTGAGTTAGTAACCGAAAACGCTGGTGTCCTGATACATCTTTAAATGCGTGTTGGAGTTACAGATGATCAAGCACCCAGGAAGAAACAGTTGGCACCTCACAGATTATCAACAATATGAAACTGAGTATCTGACATACCATAATGCAAGGTTCTCCTCCATCAACTGAAAATACCCTGTACCTGTAACCACTACCTTCCCAGCAATGATGTGTAACTACAGCACTTACCCAACTCAGCTTGCCAGGTCCTCTCTGGCTTCCATCCAGCAGAGCACTAATGCATAAGCCTGAGTGTTTTGCAGAAGTCACAGGCCTAAACAAACCTACTATTCTTCCCAGAGTAGGCAAAGTAAGCCCTTTAGTTGGCTTTAACTGTTTAAAAATCCTTTACAAAATATTCTTCTAGGTAGGGGAAACTGGGCATTTGGGTTTAAAAAGTGAAGACTGAGAATATAACAAATATTAACTGGGATATTCTGAATTGTCATTGAAAGACAAAAAAGCAAAGAAAAAGAGTTCATCAAGTCATTTAGGGCAATAAAGGAAAAAACCCGAAGTCCTGAGTTATTATTCAAGTTCACTTAGAGAGTACAGATAGCAGCTAGACTGCAAGATCTTAAGAACTGCCCCATTTGCATTTGTTCAGCACATCTCATCTTTTCTCATGCCACCATCAGCTGAGTCACTCTGATCTTTCCAAGCAAAAAAAAGAACTTGCTGTTTCCTTGGATGTTAAAAGAGAACCATGGAAATGCCTAAGACAAATTACAGTACTCAAGCAAAACTAGCCACTACACGTACTGAGGAAGGTTATGACAGACACAAAAATTGTGTTGGTTCCTATTTTGACTTGTGTCCTGCCTGGACAGGTGAAACTAAACTTCAACAGTATCACAAGCTAGGGTGGCTGTAAGCAGAAGACTCGAGTTACTCCTCCCTATTAGCTATCTGTTGATTTTACTTCTTGAATTCTACCTAACAATAGCTCTCTGAACTCACACATGATTTTAGAGTTCTTTTGCACAAGAAGCATGAAGGTTATAAACATACAAGTATATGTTGATTTACTACAGTCTATGCCTCTAAAATTTAATTCAGTTCCTGAAGATAACAATTTTTTTACTGGCAATCAAGTTAACATACTTTATAGAAGTCACATGAGACAACTTTTATGCAATTACTTTAAGACAAAGTTTGTTTTCCATTTCCCACACTAAGTCCAGAAGACAAAAAGCTGCTACTACAGAGAAGTTTTCAGAAAAGCCATAAAAGTTCACCCACAGGCGCCTTCTTTGTAGCAATTATTCCTCCTAGCAACAAACACCAGAATCTGAACAAGTCAAAATGAGATCCCAGCTAAATCTCTGGTAAGATCTCAGCTGGAATATCAGACTTAGCTCTGGGCAAAAAAGTAAATTGATTACTAAGATGATCACTGAAATTAAAGAGATTCCCTTACAAGAAATGAGCTTAGCACATCCTTAAATCTAGCAAAGGGGAAGAAAGCAAGAATATGATTACAATCTTCCGCCATACCTGTGATGGACAGAGCAAGAACACACGACTACGTGTACACCATTCATTCTGGTTTCTATGCTATACCAGCCAACAACAAAAGCCATCTACCAAGAAAGTCAGTTTTAAAAAGATGAAAGAAAAGAAGACCCTTCTTTACATAAAATATAAGGAAGCCCACCAGGAGATATGAAGGAAGTATAGAAGAGTCAAAAGGAACTGGGCAGAGGTATTGTCTCTGATATTCTAAGAAAACAACTATTAAGGCTGAGGGGAAATGAGAAGTAACACAGTGCAGAAAATTGGCAGGCTAAGAATTGCCCTAAATGGTATGTTCTTTTGTTCTTGGGCAGAGTAGTGGGCTAAATGCACCACTGCCCTGATCCGACAAGATATTTCTTTAAAAAATTATTACAATGCATTACTATATTTTGTCAGCATACAGACATCCAAAACACTGCGAGAAAAACAACTTTTAATTTTTCACAATTAGTTTTGGCCGTAACATCATTGGACTAACCCTTATGCAACAACTGAGACATTAAATGAGCAGATTACTAATGATCTGTAAATTGTTTTCCTCTAGCATTGCAAACTAGCTGCTTGATTGCATAAACAAGTTCAAGGTTTAATTGACCAGCTATGCTTACAAACAATTAAGCTGCACAGATGTACCTGAAACAAATTTAAGATATTACGTCCCAAGAAAACCATAACCCATCATGCAGAAAGTTTATTGTTCAATAAACATTTTTTCCCACAGCTCCTATTTAAAATGGCTCTAATACTAGAGGAAGTGTTTGGTCACACACCTCCTCTGCAGTGTTCCAGCAGCAGCAGCACTGTCACACAATCTGACACAACAAAGAACTGCTGATACACAGTAACCCAAGAAAAAAATTTGGAAACTAGCAGCTACCATAGCTTTCTACTCAGTATCAACAGATGTGCCCTTGTTTTTAGCTTACATGGCTTTGAAATACTGCTAGGCTTGTGTTTCAATGAAAAATAGCAGTTTCTGCCCTAGAGCAGATATCCACATACAGTTTATGCCAGCAAACACCACCACAGAAGTCACATCCTGCCTCCAGCCCTCAGCTTTCCACTCCAGCCTCGTTTCTTGTGCCAGTAGAAGCACTTGTGCTCTCATGCCTTGAAGCGTATCAGAAGAGTGATTCCCTGAAGGCAAAAGCTCGTCCAGCAGACAGACAGTGTTTCTGCAGACTCGTGCACAATGTGACAGGCACATGCACACAGGAACTACAGTGAGCAGGACTTCAGCTTTCAGCAGCAGTGACAAACTGTAAAGCCTTAACACAGGGCACTAGAACACCAGCAAGCTGATGTGGGCAAGGCAAGCTACAGCCCAGTGCACGCATCTCAGAACAAGCGTTTGGTAAGCATCACACTTCCATGTTAACAGCAGTCAGACCTAAAAGCACATGTAAGTAAAATAGCCAGAAAAAACTAGGAAATGCTTAGAAAATTAAGAGTAGATATCAATGAGAACAGGTGTCTGAAATCAGAACACTGACTTAGCATTAATCTGTTCAGGACAACAAAAGTCTATACATTACTAACACTACAGGTTTCACCTTCCACAATCATTCATTAACTAGACAGTGAAAGAGTTATACAGTCAGTAAACAAAACGATCTTCACTTCTATCAATACTAATATTTATTTTTTGGATGGAATAATTTCTGATTCTATAATTTAAGCTTTCAAACTGAGAGAAAGATCAATGCACGCAGGCAAGCAGAAAGACATCCATGTAAAATACAATCTTCTAATAAGCTTATTAAGAGGCAAGAAGGGTCATTGTTCCATTCTATCTCTGAAGTTTTCTGTGCAAGTGGAAAGTCCAATGATTACAGCAGACAGGCCCTATTAAAACATTCTGCTTTACAAGTTTCCATTTTGACTTTTGTCAAATCACATTAATTGCCACTTCTCTGCCCAATACTAACTGTAGCAAAGGTACTGCTTTCCAAATATTACAGACACCTTCAGAATCACTATGCAAGCCTAATCTATTCTGACAAGACAGACAACAGTAAAAGGCAGTGACAGGTTAGTAACACAAGTGTCAGTCAAGTTCTCAACTACAACTGCAAACTTACCCTGGGAGAGACAGAGACCTGTAACTTTTGCTTCAGTCTGTATTTCAAAGTCCTTGTACCAGAAAAAGTAACTCTCTGTTTATAACACAAGCTATTTTTTTCTTGTTGCACAGATACAAAAAACCTAAGTTTAAACAATACAGGTGTATTTACTGACATTAGGAAGAGAAAAGATGGGTTTGTAACTAACAACAGGAGTGTCAACATAAATAACATGCTGACCCTAATTCTGCCAACAAAGCAAAGAATCTCTTCAAAGTACACGTCTGTATTTCATCAGTAAGGATAGTTATTGGGAATTTTAACTTCAAAGTCACGTTTTTTCAGCATTTCAAACTTTTGAGTGTTAGAAGACTCACTACATGCAAATCAAAAGTATAACCATTGAAATAATTATATGCCGGGAATCATCATACTTTCACTGAAAGGACCATACCAATCAGGAGACTGAACACGATGTTTTGCTATTACAAAATATTTTCTACACAAATACTTCCTGACATTAATCAACTGCATCAAGTTCGTCATCAGCTCACAAGACAGGTTTGGTTTTGGCAACAGCTAAAGTCAAGCAATTAAAATACAGGGGTCAAAATTTGAATGTGCTGGTTATACAGGTTTAATTAGTTAATTATCATCAACAATATGTTTTGATACTTTAACTTCAAAGGATTGAAGTGCTACAGAAGAAAGCAAAGGCTGAAGCAAAATGTAAGATTCAGATACCAAAAAGATAAGATTTGCCAGAATGTAAGTAAATGTTTGCTTTCTAAACTACTACTTCTCGTTTATCTAGAGATTTTGACCAGGTAAGTAGGAAAATAATTGCATGATTTTTTTTAACATCCAGGGGATTTCTGCTTAAGTTTGCCACCTCAGATGTCCTAGAGGATGCCACCATCTATGTCCTAGAGCAACCTGAAGAAACGGTCTGGAGTTTCAGATATCCTAAAAGACATCAGGTAACATAGACAGATAATTGACTAACAAGAAAACTGATAATGGCAAAACAACAAAAAAAAAATACTAGAAATGAAAGTATGACAGACATGAGTTTTCACTATGACATAGAATAGAAAACCCCAAAAACTTAAATCACATAGCCAAGGAGGGTGTGGCATACACTAAGGAGAAAATCATCCCAGCTTTTTGACACAGAACCTGGAATCTCTCTTTTGAAGAGCTAAAAAAGAAAAAACTAGCACTTTACCTAGGAAAATAATTGCACACGTTGCACCAAACTTTAATATCTGACCAAATCAAGCCTGAGATCGAAACTTCTGTTTATAAATCTAACCAGCTTTACACATTACCTTTTAAAAATTTTTTCAACAGATACAAGTTGTATGTTTAAGCAACAGACAGGAAAATAAATAACACTGAAAAGTACTTAAAAGGTTTTAGTAACGTTGAAAATAATCTAAAAGGTCTGAAAAAACCCATCTATTAACCACAGAACTCTCAGCAGGAATACAGCCAAACCAATTACTGGAGTCATTCTGTAGAAAGCATACCAAAACAGAACATTCTTTACAAACCACACAGACATGGAGCTGCACTACACCTCTTAAACTGCAACAGTAAAAGTAGAAGACTCGATTTCAGGAGCTTTCGGTCTCCTTTCAAGATCTCTGATGCAGAAAGGTGAAATGTTTTGCATTCAGTCTCTCAACACCTCCTATTTTATACAACTTTATATTATACTGAAATTTGACAGTCTGCCATGCACATAAAGCTGTAGGATTCATTACCTGAAAACACAACAAAACCACCAGAACACAAAAGCTGCTTCAAGATATTAATGTCTTCAAAAGTCTTACTTCTCAAATCATCATGAATAGAAATATATGCTATAAAAAAACCCCAGACAAGCACACAATATGTCACTGCCTTCCACTCAACTGTTACCAGAGGAAGGCGTCAGGAAGAATCAAAACTTGAATTACAACAATACACAGCACCCACGGAAGTGTGTCTTAACAAACAGCGATGTTCTTCATTTCAAATAGTGCATTCTGTCGAGCTATCTGCCATCACACTGATCAAGCATCTGTTCACTAAAGTCTTTAGGTTCATTAGTCACGTTCTTGATAACACACACATATCAGCTTCTCAATCAGAACTGGTCACAGTGCTAGCTGGAATGCACATATGGCTACAAGTAAACCATAAACTTGAAGGCAATCAAGTCATGCTGCAGTCTCTTATCAAAGCTTTGGAACAGAACTTACTCAGCTCATTTTTTCAAAATTTAAGCAAGATGCTCATGTAACACTGATTTACCTACAGCCACAGCTAAACTACGATAATCTCTGTTAATAAGAAGTTTGCATTTGCTATACATTGGGATAAAAAGTTACCCATTTCTATGTGAAGTATTTGCAAAAGGGAAGAAATCGAATGCCAAACTCAACCTTTAGTCAGAAATCTGCTCTGTGTAAATTTACCAGGAACATGTGGACCAGCACTAGGGAAACAGAGCAAAGAGTATTACTAACTGCCTTTGTAATGGTCTAGACAAACATTTGATAAAACAGTTTAGTATATAAAAAGAAACCAAAAAAAAAAATTCATATCTACTGGCAACTACTCCCACACAATAAAAATAAACAGTGAGCAGGTGGACCAAAAAAAGCTAATTTTTTCATTCTGATATACTGGTTTGGTTTGTGTTTTGTTGATTTTTTTTAAGTACTAAATGAAAATTAACAGGTAAATGCCTACAAAAACCAAAGAAATCCAAAACACTGGAGCAAAGAATAGTATGTCACCACTCAGAACCAGTTCTGGACTTGTTTGAGCAATGCCTCAAAACCTCAAGCTCCTTCAGTGTGTGTTCTCCTTTTGGGAAGTTTTCCCTTGCTCATCTCAAGTACCAAAGAAGGCCAATAGCACTGAATACACAGCGACTCCCAACAAAGTACTTGGCTGACAACCAAAAGCCCTGAATTCCTTTACTGAAGGATGCCAACTCATACACTTCACAGCTTCATTCTTCTGATCCCCAGGAAATTGCCCAGAGTCCCACACTCCAGATAAGAGGCATACCTATGATGTCACTGGGATGACATAGAGCTATAAACTGGCAGCCAGACATACCCACACTGCTGTGGGAGCCCTTTCTGAACAAGAAGAAAACAAAGGAATCCTGACCTACGAGTTTCCAGGCTGTTGATTAAAGAGCTATAGACGAAGGTTCTCTCGTTTTCCTCCAGCAACATCTCTGCAGATATTAAAGTAGAGCAAAGGGTTATGCTGATTTGGGAAGTTTTGATCATGCTATAAGATCACCCTTAACAGAAAACAAACAAGGTTCTGAAGTTTAAACCATTCTCAGAAGTATTTTAGCAACTTACTTTCATATTAATGAAATTATTATAATTTTGTATCACTTACTCTCTAACGGAAAGAAGATAAAGAAGGTAGGCAGACAATACCTGAATTTCTGGGACATCATGTCTGATGGAAAAGCAGCTTTTCAAATCTTTTCTACATTACAAAGCAGCATAACTTGCTCTAGAAGAAAAATTATCTTTTTTTTCAGATCTCATTTCTCACATTAAATCTATACGTGAAACTTAAATGAATCCAACAAAACCTATAACCTCCAGAATCACTATAAATGTATCCATTTGGAGGTAAATAGAGATTGGAGCATTTGCATAGGAGAAAGGAATATGACAACCAATGTCCTCCACTGTCACTGTGTGACAAGCCTAATATGTTTTTCCAGGGAGGTAAGAAAAAAATCCCAAACTTTAAACTAAGAAAACCCCCCAAACAAACAAATCAACCAGCCAAAAAAAAACCCACCTTCTAACACCTGACACAATAGAAGCTGACTTACATATTACATCCAAATTCAACCAAAAGATTTTACTAGGACACATAGTAGATAAAGTGGCAAATTAATAGGCAAAGTCAAGCCCAAAATTAAAGCTCAATTCTAAATTAAGTATTTAAGCAGTCAGCAAATGAGATTGGATACTTATTCATCAAGCCAGGAATTTAGCATGTAACTACAAGCCATCAAAGTTCTCCCCTCCTGTATGAAGTAGCTGCATTCTCCCAGAAAAGCACATTCACAAGGGAATAGGATTTTACTCTTCTTTTGTAGCCTAAAGATAAGTATGGTTAGCATCTTCTGTTCTATATGAGATCTTGTCACCACCACTGAAGCTCTTAACACAAGACTTCCTCTAACCTTGCTGAAAGTAGAAAAAAATCCACGATTTGCACAAAGTAGAGTCTATTACTCATCGCAAAGAAGTTTAAGTAGGCGTATTAGTCTAAGCTAATAGAATTCAGAACTCCAAGCAACATCTTACCAAGAAAGACAGTAAAAGTACCTACACCTTGTATCAATCCCATGCCTATTTGTATATGTTCTCTTTAATATTATACCTATTTCTTTTGCTATTTTGTAAGCTTCATCTGGTGTATTGGCAACTACTCCATGTGGAACAGAAATGCCAGCCTCCTTCAGTAGTCCCATGCTCAGGTATTCATGGAGTGATAGCCTCCTCTGTTGCTGTTGTTGCACCTGAAACCCATGATTATTGAGTATTCCTGGACTCCCACCAAGCACCTGAAGAACAAAAAGAAAAAAAAGAAAACAAAAGCACGTAACTGTCGTGAAAAACTGCCCTCTTTGTTTAGGTTAAAAAAAAGTCTGCGTATTAAACAAGCACACTTTAGTGTACCAATGCCAACACCTGAACACTTAATCCTACCCTTCCACATCAGTCATTCATATCAGGTCTGGTATTTGATTTTGTGAGGTTTTACTGGGCAGGGGGAAAGAGCTGGTGAATCTGCTAGCACTGACAAGGACTGGCAGGGTAAAAAATCCCTTGAGTATTTAGTTAGCATTTAGGTACTTTAACAAAACATCTGTAAGAAAAAGAACCTCAAGGAATTTTGCAAGCATTCTGTAACATAAAAATTAACGACAATAAAAGCAAAAGACATTTGCTGCATTTTTTGTATTTCACTACATGCAAAGAAGACCTTAATTTTATACACGCACAAAGCAGGAATCCTACTGAATTTAACTAATTCATGAACGTAGCTGAGTACCAAAAGACTCACGGTAAAAAGATTACCGAAGAAATTTAGATACAAAACAAACTTTTGCATTTATTTTTATTTTTTTAGTATGTACCATTGGCACAAGCACTGCAAAAATCAGCCTGCGCTAAGAAGTCTCTAGCAAGCTGGATTTTTAAGGTTTCATTTCACTTCAAATAAAGGAAACAAGCGGACGACACACGAGCTTTACTACAGCATTCCAAGCCAGCGAATCGGCAGGGCCTGTGCAGCCTCCAAAGGATTCCTTCTGCAAGCAGGACGCCCTTTCCTTGGCACGACCCCAAGGGAGAGGCGCTGAGTGACCCGCCGGCTCCGGGCGGCTGCGCGTAACCCGAGAGGGGCACTCAGGGCGACCTTCCCCAGTACGCGGCAGGACGAGAAAGCGGCAGCGAGCGTCACACGCCGTGTCACACGCTGCAGCCTCCCGAGCTCCTCCGTGTCACCGCTTCCCAGGGGTGCTGCAGCCAAAAACAAGCCCGCACCCCCGAATGGCATTCACAGGAAACCAGAGCAGAGGCTGGCGAGGTGCGAGCTGGAAGAAGAGTTTAACTGGCACAGCCCGGCCTCTCCTAGGAGCAAGGGGGCGGCGGAGATGGAAACACTGGGATTTCCAAGCAAGGTAGTGGAGGGGGGCGCTGAAAAGGAAGGGAAGGGGAGCCACGCCGGGAAGACCTGCCACAAGCAACAGCAGCGGCTGCGGGGG
>VZRO01003873.1:4094245-4136835 GCA_013397915.1 Daphoenositta chrysoptera
TCCCCTACAGGCTGGGAATGGGTCAAATGGGATGAATTCCCTCCAGCAGATCAACTGTTCTGGGCCTTACGCTGTTTAAGAGAGCAAGGTTACAATCCCTTTTCAGAAGAGCTCGATCATCTAAAGGGGTACACGGGAAGTCACCAATTAGAGTAAAAACAAATTGTACGTTCTGTAACAAACTAAAGGGCAGACCTGCTTTTTTTGGTGTAGAAGAAAAAAAGATTTAAAGTGCTCACCCTGCCCATGTGAAAATATTATCCTTCCCAAATAAGAAAATGCTAGTGTTTCAGTGCTTTTACCATATTTCACATGATGGTTGGCTCATTTCAGATCCATTTCTGGGTCCAGTAGTTAACAATTAATGTTTGCTTTTACAGAAAACTCAGTGGTTTATCTAGTTAATCTTTATATTGATGAACAGCCATTTGGAAGACAGAACTAGCCAGGGAAGCTTACTCACTTGGAAGCAGTTGCAGCTAGAAAACTTACTTGTTTAAACCTGCTTTCCTGTAATTATTGGACCAGTTTTAAAATTTAGCCTTGACTCTTAGCTTCAGTTCTGAAGCTACTGTCATGAACAAAAGTTACCTTTAATATACAATGCCTTTTTCTCCTGCAGACAGCAGTATATACTTAAAAATCAAAGGAGTATTATAAATGTGAAAAGATTATCGTGACTTATTGCAGGGAATGAAAATTCCCTGACCCTTCTTGCCACTTGGCTTTCACAAGAGTTCTGTTTAGAGCCTCAGTTATATTCAATTTATCTGCAGAAATGTCTCAGATCTCTGCAGCTGATCTGAATTTATGTTATTGAGCTCTTAGAATGGAGAGGTGCCTAGGCTGACACAAATCTCATTTATAGGTGTAGCTCCATGGTGTAAGTCACACTTTGTGGCTAAAGAGTTGTCAGTATTAAACAGCACAGATGGGTGTAATTCTGTATGGCTATTGAGATTTGGTAAAATTGTAAATTTCAGTTTGACTGATTAAATGACTGAGTTGTTAGTGAATGAAACTACAGTACCCAATAATACATACAAAACCAAGGAGTTCATATTTTTAATTTTTCTAGAATCTGTAACCAATTTTAATTCTTTTCAAACTGTAAGTCACTAAGATACCAGCAATTTATTTTAGGATATAAATTTTAAAGAAACCGCTAATTGGCTCATTTTTTGTCAGGGTTCTTGTAAAGCACAGTTCTTGTCTATTTCTTTTTGTACTCATTGTACAAAAATGTTGTAAGATGCTTTTAATTTCTTTTGAATAAAACACAGGCACAATACTGAGATATTAAAATTGCCTGAAATTATGAATTGATTTTTCAGTTCTTAAGAGAAATCAGCTTGAGGGGTTTAAAGCTCTTCCTTACATTGTACATATATTTTTTAAATGGAGATGGCTCTTCTTGCTCTGAGAAGCAGACAGAATGATGAGGCATAAGGATGCTACTGCCCATGGCAATCCTGCTTAGAGTTTGAAGTATTAATTATGTGCAACTTCCCTTAGGACAGATACCCGTTCTCTGAAGTGAAGAAAGAAGTAATGTTACACAGAGTTTTGAAATGGGAAATATCACTGAAAATTCCTTTGCTACCGTACCTTTGTAAAAAGCTTATTTTTCTATTCTAAAGTGGAGATTTGCTTCCTGAAAGCAACCTTATGTACACTGAAAAGTATTCTGTTCAGCTGTCAACAAAGAAGCTTTACAGGCAGATGTCCTGCCCATCTGTCACAAAGAATAATGAAGAAAAAAAATTAAATTATTTAGTAAGTTTTTAATTTTAGAAGGCATCTAGCTCCGGATGAGAGAACAGGAGCCACTGTAAAATGGTTTGTCATGCAATAAATACTTTCTTAGTGTATTTTGTTAATGGTTATATTCATTCTATCTCTTGTAAATACACAAGTAGACACTGAAATGAGGACACAAACAGTATCTCCATATGTCAGCATTTCTCTATCCTTTTAAAGTGAACTGAGTAAATGACTACAGTGCATTACTGCAACCAGCTGTCAGCAATCCCCAACTTAAACAACTTTGTTTGTATGTATCAAACATTTATATTTCCCCCCCCTCCAGAAAATTTGGTTCTCAGTTGATTCTAGCTGCCAAAACTTAGTCCTTTCAACTAAGTCTTTACTTTGATTACTTTGTTTTTTGGTACTTTTGCTAAATAGAAAAATCTATTATGTACATATCTAAGCCACTGAATAACACAACACTCAGTTACCATTTCATGGTTCACTAAACTGCTTGTAACTGACAGAATTCACCTAAAAAGGCATTACAGTTAGCCAGCATTGAGAAATATACTCCTGAACTGTACATAGTTTGGAGCACTGATACAAGGAAACTGATTAGGATGCATCTAATACCGAGTTTGATTTTATGCTAAGTGAACAGTGGGCAGAGCTGTTGTCTTACCTATTTCTTAAATGTAATACATTGGTCCAATTTAATCCTTTAATAGAGTAACAAACAACCCAGAAAATGAAATGGTCATTGCTTCAGTTCCCTCTTATGTCTGGAAACAATCACCCACCTCCACGATATTTCAGTTGGTGAATTGCATGATACAGCCATAGAGGAGTTTTGGGTAGACTGTAACACTACACTTTCCATGAGTATTAATTATGTATTTTTGTATTTCGTTTCAAGAGTGTCCTTGCAAGTTAGATGATAAAAGAGACCAGTGAACTGTGTCTGTGTGATGTGTTAAGAGAGGGACATTTAGAAAGAAAATACTAATCCCATTATACAAAGCCTTAAGAAACTCCATTTTGTACTATTGTGTATGATTCTGATCACACATGCTTTAAGACAAAAACTAATGTGAGCTAGAAAAGGGGTAGGCAAGTTAAACTAGGATGACTGAGACAGGGCACATGTATTAGGGATTAATGTGAATTAAAGAGAAAACTTTGGAGATAAGCACCCAAGATGAAAACACGATACTGAATAAAGTTTACAGTATGTATGTTTATGAATAACTTTAGACTGTGAAAGAGGTGAAAGTTTAATAACTCTGAAAATACTTCTAAAAAGAACAGCTGAGACAAAACCAAATTCCCCATTTCTCTGAAAACAAAAATCACTGCCCCACATTACGTGATTGAACCTGACTGAAGTCCTTCTCCTTTCTACATCCTTACTGGATTTGTTCATATGTTGGTCACGGGTGGCAGCGTTACTGGCAGCAACGTTTGAAAGATTACTTGAGCAAAGGAGAAATTACCTGATTCATCAGATACCTCCTGTGAGGAATCTACAAAATGGAAAAGTGAAGAGAATTGTGATCTGTGCTGCAGGAAACCTTGCTGCAGGACAGAAACCCGTAACTGCCAAGAGCAACAGTTCACATGAGTTTTGTAATTTTATCAGAGGGTTACTTAAGAGAAAAGCAGCTGTCATAAAATGACTCCTTAAGCAAAACAGAACAAGGAAAGGAAAGCCAAGGGAAGTGCCTTTGGAAAGACAAAATAACATTGCAGCTGATGCAAGAAATGCAACTGCTGAAGTAAACAAATTAACAGGTTCAAAGAACTGAAAAACTTAGACATGACAAGACCAAAAAAATCCTTGAGCACTTTGATGTGAAAGGAGCTAAACCTGCAGCATGCCCCAAAGCGTGTCACCTCCAGGGTCTCAGGATGCTTAACCAAGTATTGGTGCAGCCTTGTGGGTGAGCACTTGCTGCCTCAGGGTCTGCCCAGCTTTGTGTGTACCTGGAAGGGCTCACCTGAAAAGGAAGGACAGGCTTTCCACTTCTGACTCCTCCTCAGCTGCTTCTAGTGCTGACTGGGCATTTTGAAAAGGGGAAAATGGAGTACAAACTTCTGAAAATCAGAATTCAACCACATACTGGGATAAAATGTGCTGAGTATTGAAGTTACGTTGCAACTCATCTAAGATTCAAGTTTGGAAAACTGCAGTTAGATCAAAGCTGAGTTTATTTATGACAAATCATTCATTATATATTACAATAATTACAAACTCTTTTATTACACCTTTGCCATATTTTTGTTCTTGATACACAGATGATCAAGAACTTGGATTTAGGCAGTAACAAAAAAAGATACTAAAATTACAAACTTCATGTCCCATTTCTGTGGCATAGAAAAGACTATCATCAAAAGAGTAAAGTTACTAACAAACATACAAGGGGATTCCCCTTACACCTTTTTTCCCAGGAACTTATGTCATCTAATGTATAGTAAATACATATATATAAATATATATTTACACATCTCTTGCAAACATACATTTACACAATCACTGAAAATCTGACATCTCTCCCCCAGCAGACAGCTCCCAGTCATTTCACTTGAACATCTAATGGGAAAAAAACAAGTCTATAGTCCATGGTTTTAAATTAGTCACCCTATTTCTGAGCCAGCTCTTATCTTCTCCCTACACAGGGCTGCTGGTATGACAAAAGGAGATTGCAGTTTGTGACAAACAGCATCTAACCTACCTTCACCACAGGAAAGGTCTACTAGGGATACTGTCCCTCTCGTACCTAGTCTGAGTCACTGCTGCTGCTGGAGGAGTCTGTTGACATAACTTCTACATCATCTTCATTCTCTTTGTTGTGTCCTGGAGGCTCCAACATGAAGTCATTACTATGATTAGGAGGTAGCATGTTCATTGACATATCACTTGACTGCCAAGGATACTGAGGAGCAAGCACATCTGGAAAAAAAAGGGGCATAATCAAGCAAACTATCAGTTTTGGATATTGACAAATTCAACAGGACAGATCAACCAGAACTTCAACTTAAAATCAAAACAAATATTAAAATCTTTTCTGAATTTTGGACAGATTAAACCCACCAGTAACAGCTCAAAAACATTTCATGATGGAACAATTCTGTAACTGTAAAAGTCGACTCTGCCAGAGAGGCACAATTATGTAGGTGGCTCTTAATAACTCATATACAGAGCTTTTCACCTTCAAAGCACAGTTTGAACTGACTTAGCATTCACAACTACTGGGAGTAATGAAAATTATCACTGTATTGTCAGTATGCAAAAATAGATAAAAATAAGTTTCAGGCAGACCATAAAAATTCAGAGAAAAAAGCTTTATCCCAATATGCCTGAAAAGCCTTCATTTGAACGAGCTGAGAATGGAAGCCAGTGTTTTACATCGTGTGGCCATGCTTCAATGCTAGAACCAGTCTGCTATTATTTCTAATCAGGCTGAGTGTGTGTGCTAAGCAGCCTCAAAGTTTGGAGGCTACCAGGCAGCCCAGCAACTGGCTTGCATATTCACTAAGGACTCAGTAACTGGACATCTCTGCAGGAGTCTCCAAAAGGACTAGATCCCATAATTAGCATTCTCAGGACATGCCTCCATACACCAACAGATTCAGCACCCCTACAGAAAATGCTGAGGCAGCCTCAACTTTCTTGTAAATGAATGTTTCCCTCTTACCTTGACAGTCTCGTTATGTGAGGGTTAACCTAACAGAGGAGCCCAATACTCAGTTAAGAACTTTACTGGAGGAGTTTAAATCCCACATTTTCCACCTTCTCAAGGAAAATTCCAAAAATTCCTGAAAATTCCTTTCAGTTCTTACAGAGACAGCACTCAAAAGTAAACTGATCAAGTCTGCATCTTCTAAGGCAGAGGAGCCAGCCAGAATGGGCTCTACCAAAATGTACACAAATAAACGCTCCAACTCCATTAGGAAGTCACAACCTTAACATCTCCTCTGACTGTATTTCAAAAGAACAGAAAAGATATGTGGGCCAATCCTCAGCATTTCCATGGTGGGTTGCTATGGACAGATGTCAGGGTCCTACTCCCATTCAGCTCACTGACCCATTTTATCTGAGGCCAGAAGTTTACAAAGTGAGATGATGCAGAATTTCAAGTCACTTCCTAGGAGGTGACAATAGGATTAGAGAGATTATCAGAAATGCAAAATCCAAATTTACTATTTCTCCAATGGAGTCGCAACAGGGTTTTTTTAACAAATTCAGCATGATATTTGAAAACAAGCTTTCCATAATGCCTGATAGTGGCTTAACAGACATGTAAGAACTGTTACTGTCTTAGTCAAACTAAGAATTTTTCCACCATTTAGTCTAACCATGGTAGATTAATGTTGCACAGGTACAGAGCAACTGAACTCTTGATTCAGTTACAGTAATTTACAGCTAAATTCAATTTTAGCATGAAGGAATGAATCCCACGGAAGTCAATGGAAGTGCCCGTTTCACTAAGCAAGTAAGGGATTAAAACTTGATTCCTACACTCAATGTACTATCTCAGCAGTTGTCCCTTGCCATGTCTTTTAAATCCAGAACTTCTAAGCATAGACTCAAAGAAAGCTAGGGGATGACAACAAACTGCCCTTCTTCCAAATACAGCTTTCACAATTCCATGCTTTGTCATCATCACTAAGTAAAAGTTGCTCTAAAAGTGCTTCTTTCTAATATAACTGGAAATCACTTAGTTGATTTATTTAAAATATGTGATGGTAACTGAGTTTTGTTTACATTGACTTAGTTACAGTGTCCGCAGTTTAGCATGAAAAAAAAAATTTATGCAATTTGTAAATAACTTTCTTTGATAGGTATTCACTGCTAGGGAACAACATTAACCATAATTTTCACTGCTTTACCTCTGATTTGCCTTTGCTAAGGGAAATGTATAATTGCTGAGACTCTATAAGGAATAAAGAAAAACAAAACAAAACTGAGTTTCACTTACCTGGCAGTCTGCCTGCTGCGAGTGCGTCCCCTGGTAAGTGTCCATTAACTCCATTGGTGGATGGGTTGTTCATCTGACCCAAGAGACCACTTCTCATTTCCAGATCTGTAGGATATGGCCTACGTGGGTCTCCTTTAAGAAGAAAAAAAAAAGAAAAATAATGCTTTGAAATGTTGTCTTGCAGACAGTAGCTTTAGCTTCAGAGCCTAGTTTAATGACCAAAAAACTCCATACTCTGGTTGCTTAGATAAGCAACAAGCATCACACCTGTTTTATAAAAATCCAAGTCTGTCTTTCATTTAGACTTTCTTTTTTCACTCAAACTTGGCAGAAGAAGCATATTAAAAAAAATCCCCAAACAACCTAAACCAACTAAAACCAGAAAACCCCATAATGTTTAAAACATATATTTGCTCTCCCTGTTACTTCACAGCTAAACACCAAAGACAGGAATTGGATCAAACACATTTTCATTTTGGACAAAAAGGGCAGTACCCAAAATTGAAGCATGTCATAATAAAAGTTCTGCTTCTGACTGTTTAGACTGTTCTGTTCTGACTGTTTACTAACATTCTCTGAAAGAATATTGTAAGGGGCAAGAGGAAACACAACCAAACACATAGAAAAGCCTTTAGCACACTTGGCTTTGACTTATAATCAGGGCAAACGTTCGGGGAAAAAGGCAAACAAAGGAGAGCATAGGAGGCCAGCCTGTTAATGAAAGCAGAGAGTTTCATAGCCTTTTGGAGATGTATGTGAAGTCCCCAAGACTCTGGATATCCTTCTTTGTTGAAATATTAGATATAACAGCTGAAAACAACGTTACTCTAATAAACCCCAGTGGTTATCTCTGTATAAAAACATTGTAAGACCAGATATTAACCATGACTTATTATAAAAAAGAAATCTACTGTCATAAACACAATAGTTACCTGGTACCCATGTCAGAGGGGCACAAACAGCATTGCTAGCACTGATCCTATGGGCATATTTTATTATTTCTTCAGAGGAAATGGCACCTGGAAGAACAGGGAAAAAAAATTTGCTGCATTCTGAGCAGATTACATCATTTAATTATTTCAGAATATCGGACACCGATATCTAAAAGACTGGGAATGTGATTTTGCCAAACATTAAGAGCCTTAATGCAATGACTGTTTAGAAGATTCTCAGACTACACAAAGATGAGCTTTGCAGTGAACTGATTTTACAGACACGAGTGCAAAACTCCTTCAATGTCAATGGTTCTCCAACATCATGAAAAACACAATCTCTTAAACAAGTGTACTTGACAAGCACAATTCCTAAAACTTCAGTTCCTGCTTTATTATAGAATTTTCTGTAGAAAAGAAGGGGTTTTTTTATTTAGTAATTATAGATTGCACCCAGAGGAGTCTTTCCAAATATGTGCCTGTACTAGATTAATAGAAACTTTATGAAATTCCTTGATTTTCTAGATGAAAGAGGCATAACAAAATCCTAGAAGACACTGTAAAAAGAAAACCTGAAGAAGATCCCTTCCCTTCCGCCCACCAAAAAAAGGTAGCTTAGCTTGGTAAGTGCCACAGAGTGGCAGGAATTGCTACAATTACAATCTAGTATCACCAGCTAGTCAGTCTTTCAAATAGATTCCATATACACACAAAGATTCACTTCCTTTCCTTAATAAACCTCCTAGACAGTTTGGTAAGACACTTAGGTAATCAGATATACTATTATCAGTCCAAGAAGACTGCTCAGACACTTTCATACTAAGATATGTTTGCCACAAAAAAAAAAAATTCAACCCTGCCTTTATTCTGAAGAAATGGTTATAGTTTCATAATGAAATGGAAATTTGTGTACACATAAAGCATCTGAAATCTGTGATAGCACAATTAAAAAAATTTTAAAAGGCCAAATTTGAGGTCACTAACAACTTTCTTTAGAATTGCATTTACGTAGTATGGACAAGCATGGATACTCACCTTTTCGTGCTTTTTCAATTGATTTCAGTTTTTCCTTTGCTTGATAAACAGCTGTTGCCTGGTTATAAAAAACAAAAATCCACACAGTAAACCAAGCCTTCAATGCATCTTTAATTTATAAACATCTACATAAAGTCAGCTCTGTGAATAATTTTTTCCATTTAATTGCATTTTAAGAGAGAAACTATTCTGTGAATATTTTCAAAATACACAGACATAAAGTAGGTTTAGCAGAAAATTAGCATTATTAAAAAAACTTAATACCATGATAACTAAACAGTGTGTGACTACCGAGAAAAAACCCAAACCTCTAAGCTCTCATGAAGTTTTAAATATTTAAATCTTCTCAAACTAACAAAACACCACTTTGCGCAGAACTACCTTTTCTACAAGTAGATGCTCAAAAGCAAACACATCATTATGAACTTACCAGTATGTGCTCTGCTTCTTTTAGCTGTTTCTGCAGCTGCTGAATATCATTATCCCGCTTTTCTACTACCTTTTCTAAAAGCTGCATTTCATGATGGATTTTTCCCTGATCAACTGCCAGCTTCATTAGCTCTTGAAACTCTCCATCTCTCTGAATCAGCAGTTCCAGGATCTATTAACAAGAGGTTTGTAGAACTTTTAATTTGGCTAGAGTAACAACACACCCTCAGTCGTGCTACAAAGAAGAGCAAATGGCATCCATAAGAGTATTTTTGTTTGAATGAAAAATGAAACAAAATTTCTTCCTGTTTGCAGAAACAGCCTATGAAGCATACAAAAAGTGAACAAACAAGAGGAGAACCAAGAATGCCTTTGTAGCAGGGCCAAAGCCCCATCACGACCATTAGCTTGCATATAGGCAAGGACAAAGGGAGAAAAAAAGAACAAACAAAAGAACAGAAAAAAATTAGAAGCAAAGAACATGCTTACCCAAAGAAACACAATCTAGAAAGTCAGCTTACCTGGCTCTCCTCTCCTGGTTGTGGAAGCTTTTGGTTTCTTGAAATTGCCAAAATTTCAATTAGTTCCCTGAAAGGAGAACTCTGTTTGCACTATTTTCTAGGACATTATCACATCAAGTCATCCCAAAATTACCAGAGTACTGGTATCATTACAAAACTATTCATGGACCTGAGTATTTTGTATTTTATAACACACTGTGGGCAGGGATTTTTCAACCAAGAAAGCACTTTTTTGTTATTTGAGCTCATGAAGCACTCATATATTTCAACTCAAGAAATGTGCTAAGTTCCTGTTAAACCATAAAAGACATAAGCAGAAGCTGAGAGAAGAATCAGCATAATGAAGTGCACTCATACCCTTCTTCTACTACCTTTGTTTGTTGTAAGAGGATCTTCACTGTTTTACGTCTCTATTTTTCTCCATTTTTCCCAATATACTTGTAGTTTAGAGCAATTAAGTCTACACTTTCAAATACCTCCAGAGCCTGTTACGAAACTACTTTTACAACAAATATCTCCACAACAGCATATTAGCTATGAATCAAGCACACAAAAATATAAAAAAAAAACTGGTAGTATTCTGCTGCTAGGCTAAAAGTGCTTCTCAAACAGACCTCTCGATCATTCTTCCAGATATCTACACACTCTGCCACTGTTCTGAAAAGCCAGCAAGAACCTCTAAGCACCACGATGCAAAAAGGCATTTTCTGTAAATTTAGCAAAGTTATTTGGCTTCTAAGGCTATGAATGGCAGTTCAACCCTCTGCCTGAGCAACTGCCTATCTGGAGACACTGCCCTTGGAAATACTGATTTTTCGCTTGTTCCAGCATAAGCAGCTCAGTGGGATGTGTGAGTAATGCAGCAGTGAGGCCAGAACCTTACAATGAAAACAGATATTTTTCAAAATATCTAAAAAACACCCCAGTAAAGCTCCAATCTTGGTCTATGTCTCTTGGTCACTCCTGAACACAACTATGATTTTAAACAATTAGAGAACAAAGAAACCTGTCACTGTCACTAAAGCTTTATTCTACCTGACCAACACTGAACAGTAGCAAATAAAATCTGTTTTAAGTAGGTCAGCTACCACCATCAAGGGTATTGTCATGGAGTGCTGTAATTCTACCTTGTGTTAGTCAGATAATGCACAGATGTAGATTCAAAACTATAGGAAGGCTACAGATTAGACATGTTGCTTAATTTTTGCCCCTACCACCAAACCAGTATTGTGACCCAGAAAGGCCTAGCTCCAGGGTGCTGCAACACTTTGCTGATCAACAAGAAGATTCACTAAATGCTGATGAGTTGCTCTGGATTCATTATGGTAGAACTGTAGCTCCAACATCCAAAAAAGATACTAATTCAGAAAAAGAACAAGTTTGTTTTCATTTTTTCCATAAACACATGTTCTCCAGCAACAATTACGTCACAATAAAATCTGTGACTGGGGATAAAACTTAACCAGACACAACAAGAACAACTCACCAATACCTTGTCCTCCTCTTGGTAATCTTTGAGAGAGCGAACCACATGGATAGCACAGGTTATTCCGTCTGAAAATGCTTTCCTAAGCTCCTGCTCTACTTGAGGTATGGAAAATAATTAGGAACTAGCTGAACTTCACTGCCACCTGTGCCTCCTCAACATGGTTGACAACTTGCATGGGGATTACCAGTCTAGACTCAAGACCGTGGACTAAGTATCTGAGCACTTCTATCACTCTGAAGACGAGCTCTGCAGCCTACTTGGAGCGAATGTAGCACTAATACAGGCAATGACCAGGACAGCTCATGTCATGCAACACCATCTACGTATTTCTGACTTAAGCATAATTTTTAGTGACTAATAAAATGCCTAAAATCGGCGTGTGAGTGTGCACTTCACAGGAAACAGGAGTGTCAAGCAAGGGAGAAAGGCAAGTGGGAGAAAAGGGAAGCGCTCCTTCTCTCTGAAAACGGGAGGCGAAGCACGAGCGATGCTTTCCCACCGGGACGAGCACCGGGAAGCCGTGCGCAGGGCCGGGCCGAGCCCCGGCGCAGCACCAGCCCCTCTCCCGCAGGAGCCGGCCTGAGGACTGCGGGAGAGCAGGAAAACGTGACCCCGAGCCGAGCCGGGCAGGGCCAGCGGTCCGGCCGGCCCGCCCCCCTCGCATCCCAACCTGAGGGCCTCCCGCTCCTCCCGCCGCCCCCGCCGGAGGCTCCGCGCCGGGAGTCCTCACCCCGCCCCCGGTGCTCCGCCGCCACCCGGGGCCGACGGGGGGCCGAGCGCGGTACCTGGCCAAGAGCTCGAGATCCTCCAGCGCCGCCAGGAGCCGCTCCCGGGTGCTGCTCCGCTCCNCGAAAGCGGCGGGGCTTGGCGGGGCTTCTCCCGGGGGCCGTGGGCGTGAGGGGAAAGGAGGTTGCGTCTGCCCCGTGCGGGCCAGATGCGCGTCTGTCAGCGCCCTGTGCTGCAGCCGGGTCGCTGCATGAGGAGCTGGGCTTGTTGCTCTTCGAATCACAGAATCCCAGGTTGGAAAAAACCTGAGATCGTCGAGTCCGAACAGCACCATGTGAACTGGACCGCGGCACTAAGTGCCACGTCCAGTCTTTCCTTAAGCACCTCCACAGGGACGGTGACTCCACCACCTCCATGAGCAGCCCATTCCGATGTTTAATCGCCCTTTCTGCGAAGAAAGCCTTCCTGATGCCAAACTTGAATCTTGCCTGGTGCAGTTGAAGACTGTGACCTCTAATCCTCGTATTGTTAGTTGCCGGGGAGGAGAGGCCAGCCCCCACCTGGCTACAGCCATTCCAAATGAAATGCATTTCCAGTCCCCGGGTGTCCACACAGAGCCTCCAGGTGACACTGATGTATGCTAAAGACACAGAAAACAGGCTGCGGGTAAAATGTGTGCAGCTGAATTACATCTTCGGGGGTTTAATTTAATTTTTCAGAGTCTTGGTGTCCAAAAGGTCCTCAGACGCCTTTAATCAGATGGAGGATGAAATCACAGAATCACAGAAAGGGTCAGGTTGGGACCACAGAGGGTCATCTGGTTCAATCTCCCTGCTCAAGCATGGTTGTCCTAGAGCACATTGCACAGGATTGCATCCAGAGGGTTCTTGATATCTCCAGTGAGGGAGACTCCACAACCTCTTTAGGCAATCTGTTCTAGTGCGTGGTCACCCACACAGTAAAGAAGTTCTTCCTCATGTTCAGGAGGAGCTTCCTGTGCATCAGTTTCTGCCTGTTGTCTCTGGTCCCGTTGCTGGACACCACTGAGATGCACCTGGCTCCATCCTCCAACACCTCCCCTTTAGACATTTATATATGGTGTTGTACTGACAACCGAAGAAGGTTAATGCCAGATACTGAAAACATAACAAAAACCTGAGCTTTAAATCAGACCAAGACAAGGGTTTTACCTGGACTGGCTGTCCCATACATGACTAGAGGCAAGATTGACCCCCTGACACTGCCCGTGCATGAGTGCCTGTGAAGGCTGAAGGCCATCACGGACCTCTACACACAATGGTTGAGGCAGATAACAGGCACAAATCCTGACTCCAACCCTGCCAGCAGTTGAGTTATAATTAAAAAGTACTGTTGTGTTGTGGGCATTTTTTAATGCTGCTCTATACGGGCTGGTGAAACGGGCCTCTCGTTCTGGGTGGGGTCACAGTGAAGCCAGTGGAATTTTTTTATATTCATGAAAGTTTCAGTTATGTGGAAAGACCCTGAGAGGCCAGGGTGGAGGGAAGATGAGGGAGTACAGAGTGAGAGCTAATCTGGGGCCAGGGTTTATTAACCAGGGCAAGCACTGACACAGAACAACAGGGAGCCCCAGACCCCGTGTCCTGCTGTCAGCAGGCAGCTGCCAGTTAACAGTGATTCTCTTCTCCCCTGATTAGAGAAAGGCCTAGATGAACAATAACATCCCTGAGTGCTCTGGTATTCACTCTGATTATCTGTTACCTTCTGCAATAAGTATGTTTCTGAGAAATTTACATTTATTTTAAAAAGAAAAAAAAAGGCAAGAAACTCATTAGTCAGTGATTCTTTGAATTGTGATTTAAATAAACAATTCAACATTATGAGATTTGTGATAAAGCAATGAGATTTGGCAACTCTGAGAAAAAAGCTTTGCCAACAGGAATTATTTAAAATTCATTTGCAATGCCCAACAACCCTCAACATTCTGATTGTTTGGGAATTCTGTTTAAACTGCATAGCAGATAAAATCTCATCAAATAGTTCTGCCTTTTAAATAACTTCTGCTTGCTTTTTTTTCCCTCCTCTATCTCCCTGCTTTTGTTCAGGGAAAGATGTAATCAGTGGTGCTGTCTGGTTGTGCATCCAGTTCACTGATTTGTTAGTGTCTGTATGGGTGCATAAACAGAAAGAAATAGCAACTTCAAAAACAGTCCTTCCGCTAAATCATTTTCTTCCTCATACCCATTTTGACATCTGAATTATTTAGACCTGAAGTACTTCTGATATATTTCAGAGCAGTAATGCTGGTTTCTCTAGAGCTAAAAGCTTGCAGCATTAACAGGACACCCAAAGTTGACAGGTGTTAATATCGGTTATAGAAGATTTCTGTAGGCTAATCTTTCATTCTCCTTGTGTCCAGGAGCTTGTTCCCTCCCTTCCTCTTGACAGCAGTACTACTCCCACCCAACCAGGCCAATACCACCTATCTTTCACTGGAGCAGCCACCCTTCTCTCCCCACTTCTCAAATTCCTGTCCCTCTTCCAGGCGACATGGACAACTGTCAGCCTTCTGCTGCCCAGTCAACTTTCTGCTTTCCTTCTCCTTGCCCTGACAATGCAGCCATGGCTGGGGAGTGCAGTGGAACAGGCAGAGACTTAATTGTGCTCGTGCCTCTGTGGGAGGACAGGGTGAGACCAGAGGTACCGGGGAATGCCTGCCTGTGCCAAGACACAGAAAGTCATTCAGACCATGTCAGAGGGGTCATCTCTTTCAGGACAAAGGGAAAGGTTGGGTGAAATGGGCTCGTGCCCCAAACTTGCCCCATGGGATGATTGCTTTAAGACTGAGTGAATAATCTGTTGAATAGACTTCTGAAACATTAGCCTGTAAAAACAACAGAGCCTCTGTTCCCCCAGTACTGGTTCCTCTGTTACCTCAGTTCTTCAGTGCTCTTGGCCTTCTTTCCCCTGGGTAAACTTTTTTCATAGTTGTGTTGGTTTTCAGCCAGATCTGCTTCTTTAAAGATCATGTCCCTCCTGAATAACTAAGCATTGTTCCAAATTTTTTCCAGTAGTCTGAGAACATTTTAGTTTGTGTGGCCATACATGGATCTTTGCACAGTGAGTTTATTAGACATTTCAGGGCTCTTTCATTTCAGATTGTCTATTCAATGGCATACTGAATGTGTTGTTAAGAACCTGCTAGCACAAGCAAAAATAGCTTATTTTATCTTGTTCAGTTGAGTCTTGTCTCTTCCAGAACGGGCCTTGAAGTGATGATCTGCAGAGCAAACTGATTCCTCTAGACAGGTCCAGGAGCAGCTGATCTGATCTAATAGTTCACCAAGGCCAAGGAGCTGAGATGTTGCTGACTTCTTATGTCCCAACTACAGATTTTCACCTGCCCTTAGTTCCTTCTTGGTGTTTGCCATATGGTCCATGAGCCACTTCAACTCAATAACCAGACTGAAGAATATTTAATTTGTGAGAGGGTGTTCATCTCCTTCTGCGTTAGAGAGTGAACTCTAACCTCATCATATGGAATGATGCCTTCAGAATGTGGCTTTAGTTACAAACTTATTTCATGGGACTGTGGACTAGTGCTGAAAAGTGAAGTCTTCCCCCTCTCTTACACACAATTCAGTGGAATTTCAGACCTAGGATTCCTCTAGTGCAAAGCCTTTTCTTTCAATATAAGATTGTGATTTCTTAACTTCAGGTATTCCTACTTTACTTTCCATGAACTAGAGGATCACTATAGAACTTGGAAGCTGAGCTGTAGAGAAACTCACCTAAGAAGGCCAAAGCAGGTCTGTGTTTCAGTTAAAATCTGTCTTTTCCAGGCTACAGTGGTTTTTAGCTGTTTTCTTATTTATACAGTCTGGGCACTAGACATCAAGTGTTCAGTTAGTAACTGTTGGATTTGCCACACCTTAAAATAATAAGGAAAAATACTGATACAGAAGAGACATAACTCCAGAAGGCTCTCAGGACCATGTGTAATAAAGTATTGCAATGGCTACAAATAAAAAGGCAGGATGATAAGCAAAGAAAGCAAGAAGGAAAAAGGACAGAACAAATACTCATTTCCACTTCCCCTAGATAATGTAAAAATAAATTTTTTTCTGTCAAATATCAACTGAAATAGAAATCAAACATCTTGAGCACTGCTTGGAAGGATTTCACAGCTGTACTTTGGTCTGTGAAGATGAGAATAATCATCCCTCATTTATCAAGATGTCTTTACACCATTAATATTTTGAAATGTGTCTGATAAATCATCCATTTCCCATTGCTATTTAAAAAGAAATTTCTGTTTCCCTGCTCACTTATGTTGGATAGTGATTTTAGACCAATGAGATAAAGGAAATGAAAAAGGTGGCTTTGCTTAACTGATGTAATTTTAGAATAGGTTAAAGGTGAGATAAAAATAGATAATACTATGAGCCGAAACTTATTTTTTGGGGGGAAGGCGTGTGAAACACTAACACATATGGCCAAAACCAGAGTTTGGTATGCCATTCCGACTGTTTCAGCACAGAATTAGCTCTGCTTTGAGCTATATTAAACTTGAGTTACACTAATTTCTGCTGGTGTAAATTTGGGCACAGAGCCCTCAAGACAGGAAGTCACCCAGGCAGAAAGCAGTGCTTGCTTACAGTCTGCTGGAGGGCTTGTGGGGACCAGTGCTGCCTGTGAAGTAGGAGGTGTTGGGTGGGAAAGAGAACCAAAATTGGCCCTGGATAGTGAGGGGAGGGGAAAAGAAAGAAAGAAAGAAAAAAGAATGTCCTTTGAAAAGGAAAAGCTTGTTTGACAGCTTGGCCACTAGAGATATTCACAATCCTGCCAAGTCTTCCCAGGAATAAAGGAAAATTTGGGGGCAATTAAATAAGAGATTTTTCCCTCACCAAGCTAAAAGTTAATGCTGACTACTTCATGAAATAAAACATCCAATTAGAGGTAATGAGACTCCTGGGGTAACCCCCCAACACATAGTAATTTTGAGTTTTCATTAAGTTAAACTTGTTTATTTGGAAAAAAAAAAAAAATCTCATTTCCTGGTGGATCCTGCTGTAACCTGTTTACCAAAAACTACTGGGACACCCACACAAGCTTCTGTAGAAGCCAGGCTGAAATTCAGAGTTGTTTACTTCCCCTCAAAAAAAAAAAAAAACATCCAAGGGCAATGATGACAGCTGCAGTCCCTGCTCTCCCACATGCTGAATTCCAGCTAGGCTGATAGGAGTTGTAATTTACTTAGAATGAATCTCTTCCCACATCTCCCTCATCCTTTTATTGTGCCCCGTTGCCTGCTAAAGATAAAGCTGTCATCTCTTCCCATTTAGACTGGGTCATCTGTCTTTTAACTGGGTGAGTTCATCTTCTAATCTCCAAGATGCTGCTCAGATTTTCACCTGCTTAAGGCAACTTCCAGACAGGTTTTCAAATACCTGCAGCTGACATCAGCATCAGCTTCTATGCTGAGATTCAGAAAGAGCAGAACACCAGCCAGAAATAGAGGTACCTGGCTTAAATTAGTTGTGAGGACTGAGTTCTAGGGTAAAGATAAAATGGAAGATTTATTTAGAAACCTACATGAGCAAAAATGAAAAAAGTGGTTTCTCCCCTAGCAGATGGAGATGGGCAGAGGTAAAACTCTTTACAAAAGTCTTGGGAGAACTGAGGAAAGTTTTTACTGGCAGCTGAGGAAACAGTATGACACACTATTCCAAAAGCAATTAGAGAATGACTTGTACTCAGCAGCCAAATAGGATCCCATGGGACATTCTGAAATCTAACAAACTACTAACAGTGCTGGTTCCATGTGAATTGAGGGGAGAGTTCATAGCTATTAAGCCTGGGAAAGAATACAATCAGTAGTGGTCTGTCCTTCGTTAAACAGGCCTTGCGTGGATCTCTACTTCAGGGCACTGCCGTTTATTTGGATATAAACATCCCATGCAGAAAGAAACTCTACTGTCATATAAGTGCTGGCAGAATTTTTATGTCTGTAGATTAGTTGTTCAAGGGTTAGTGGTGGGCCAAGTGAAGTGCTGTTTCTGTAGTTTTGATCATTCACAAGCATAGATACTGTAAGCCCATTGAAAAGACATTCTTCAGTAGTGACTCATGTGGATGCTTTCAGGTGACCAACAGAGCTCTTTAGAGGGTCACCTTATCCGCTTCCAAAAAGGATGAAGCCACTCAACAGCACTATCATTGAAGAATCAGAGACCATATCTCAAAGGCCAGGTTGGGCGGGGCCCTGAGCCACCTGATCCAGTTGAAGGTGTCCCTGCCCATGGCAGGGGGGTTGGAACTGGATGGTCTCTAAGGTCCCTACCAACCCAAACCATTCTGATTTCTAAGATGAATGTTATTATTTCTATGATAAATTTACACCAAACTCCCTTCCAGTGGAAAAATCCTAATTACAGTTCATATTTACTCATATCACATCTCCTTTTTAGCTCAAACTGCAACATAGTACTGACATAAGATCATCAAAAGCCACTCAGTCTTACCATGCCACCTTGTGCTAGATAGGTGACAGTCACTGAAAGTAATCTGACAAGAATTCATACATGATTAAGATAAATGTATCCCTGACATCCAGAGTATTTTGAAATTATTCTGGTTTTTTTACCTTTTTAATATAAACTTCTTGTGCCTTCTTGTGCCTTCTTGTGCCTTCTTGTGCCTTGTAAAGGCACAGAACCTTGCTCAGCTCCATGCTGCCTGTCAAAATTTCATATGTTATGCAAACGACAATGCCAGCATTGGAAAATGCTTCGTTAAAAGCCGCTTTGTGGGCATGAACTTGAGCACATAAGGCATATATGCAAAATGCACACTGGAATACAGAATATGAAAAGCAACCAGTACAATCTGTCACATCTCTACAGGCCTCGAAAAGTGTCATGACAGGAGAATAATTTACATGTTTTCATTTCTCTTAACCTCTGTGAATTTGTTTCATAATGCCTGCCTTGCCCAGCCCCCATCCCAGTAAGAGCTGTGCAGTCATTACAGTAGGAGGGACGGTGGCCAGGCTGTAATTCCTGTCCCCAGGTGCTTCATAAATGACACTTAGGTTATCTGGTAATAAAGTTGGCAATGAAAAGAATGCCATAGGAGTGAGTTACAAGCATTTGCAGGTAGTGTGGCAAGGAGTTCACCTCAGGGAACCTTCTTACTCAGCCGCTTGCTTCTTCCCCCACAGTATCCCTTGCGCTTCTAATTCTCACTTGTCTCTGATTTTGTTCTGGTTACTCAGGGCCTGAGTCATACACCTGGAAATAACAGTCACCCTCATTTCCAAATTCAAGGCTCAAAGACACATAAACAACTATGGTACTTCAAGAAATTAAGGTCCAATTTTGCTAAGGGTTGACCTTGTGAAGTGCTGAGGGTTTGTTCCCTCAGTTCAATAGCATGCCTCTCCCTGTGTTTAACTTTGGGCTCATTGCTTGCAATTAAGAACATATTTAAGCTATTTGATAGATTGTGGCCTGAGTATACAGTACCTGGCATATTCCTCTGTCTTGCAGGAGAGAGTGCTTGAGAACACATTTGTGCTAGGACTGCTCAAGTACACTTATTCTAGATGCTGATAACTCTGCCAAGTGCTTCTGCCTTCCAAGCTGTGACATTTTGTCCTTTAAAACACGGTGTAGTTCTACTGTTCTTTGAGCATTTTCACAAGAACAAATTGCATTCAACATGGATGCAGGCAGGATGTTTATGGAATTGTAGGCAGTTGTATGAACCACTTGGCTTGCTTCTGATTTGACCATTCCACTGTGCCAGCAGAGTATTCTTCTGCAGTCACCCAACAGCTCCAACTCCCTACCTGGCCAGCGTAGGTTGGAAGTTAGTGCTGGAGGTGGCACTATGCTGTGCTTTTCCTCACAACACTGACTGAACCTTTCTGATATGTGCCAGCAAAATCAAAGAACCTCATGGGTCAAACACCAGAATGCAGGAGTGCCTCTGCAGTAGTCCCAAGTCCAAACACATATCTGGTATGTCAGGGTGAGCCTTGGGTGTGCACCAGTCTATCCTTTTGCCTCACCCACTGCTTTGCACCTTTGATTCATGGGGGAAATATACTCAGGCCAAAAGACAACCATGACACATTCCTCCAGACCCCCAAGCAAGGAACATAATCTTAGTATTTCAGACATGCATTCTGCATGTAGCCACGTCTTGTGTTGGTCCAGGGACTTCAGGCCTTCTTTCTCTGTTAACTCATAGTACCTGTCTTCATATAATATATAAATATATAATACAGGTTTTAAAATTTATTTTTCAGGAAACAGATATTTCATAAATAGGCTTGCTTTTGTCTCTGTGAAAAGGCTATCCTATCTCTATTGGATTTTTACCTCTCTCAGGCTATCAGATGCCTGCAAAATTGTCCCTTGCTTATGAGAGACTCACACAAAGCTCCTGGCTTGTAAATTCACAGGTGCCATTGGTTTTGTTATCTTCCTAGACAAACAGTTGCCTCTCTCTCACCAAAACAGACAATCCAGGTACTAAGGTGCAGTCTCTAAACAGAAGACCGTGCCAGACTCTGCAGAGATAAAATCCTAAATCCATAATCCTCCTTCTCACCAAGCTCCTTTTCCTGGCCTGAACATAGACGCCTAGAGAAAAAAAAAGAAATGACGAATTAAACAGTAGCCTAATGCTACAGAACTTTGTGAACAAGAGGAGAACGCAACACAGATTTTTAGGATTGTTTATGCAAGAAAATTATATTAAATTCTGTTCAGACTTAAGCAGTTAGAAAAGGTTTCAGAGTTTGATCAATTCTGCCATTAAAACTTAAAAATCTTTAAACCTTAAATTTTTTGCAGAGACTGTAGTTTTGCCTTTTTTTTTACCATGATTTTAGTGTCTCTGTTGCAGTTCTTATTATAAGTATTTGCTGTTAATCTCAGGTGCCCAATTACCTCACGACTTGTTTTTACAAAAACAAAATGCTGTGGTTTGTTTCAACATGTGAACATCAGCAGTAGGTTAGTTGGAGAAGCCATGCAATGTCCCTAGTTTCAGACTGACCTCTGGCAATCCTACCTCCTGTTGGAACAACATCATGTGTTCACTTCCAAACACTAATTTTCCAGAAGTAACAGTATGTTGGAAGGGAATCTATCTCTCAGTCACACCCCATTTCCTCTATCTTTTGAAGAGATGAAAAGCTTCCATTGAGAGAAGGAGAATTGAAACAAGTCCTTTCCAATTTGGAATTTCACACATGTAGAAGAATATGCTAACCAAAGTTTGCTGAAAGTAAAATGGAAAGTGATGCGGAAGCTGAAGTAACTGCACGTGCTATATTCAAAGCCAGACCGTGAATGGATTTCTTTAAATAACACATTTTAACTGTAGAAAAGCTGTCAGAATGCATCACATATGAACACAGAAAGAAATTACAGTCTGCAGGCAGATGAATATCTGTGATGAGAAAAACAGCCCAACTGGCATGTAGAGGATTGCTTGAAGCCTCCTTTGTTATGACTACAGTAAAAATACACATCTATTTTCCTAGAATAACAAAGCATTCATTCTCTTTCATGCTTGGAGCTGTTGGGCATTTGCAGCATGTTATTAGCAACTGTACAAATGTCTTGTGTTTTAAAAAATCCAAGAATTTAGTAAGTAAGGAGAATTAATACCTTGCCTATAGCCCTGCCCCTGGAATTATGTGGTTTGCTTTAAGGAATCACTGGATTAAAAACTATGCTGAAAGTAAGGACTGGTACCCAAGACTTCCATTTCTCAGGGGAGCACCTCTATAATTAAGGTACAGAGTTGGGCTTCCTATTATTGCTTGTGCTTTTCCTGGCTTTGTGATTCTTCATTGCTGCCTTTTTTTTTTTTTTTTGTCTAGAAATCTCTGCTGTAGGTGGAGAGGGTCATGCATCTTTAGCCTCCTGGCTCTGTCTTAAGAAGGTCTCCTTCTGGGAAGGGAACTGCAGGTTTGAACAGTGTCCCTCTGAGGAAAACCCTGGCCTCTTTTTAGTTTGACTGGTGTATTGGGCCTGACTGAGATAGAGCTCATTGTTTTCCTCAGCAGCCCCCACAGTGCTGTGCTTTGCATTGGTAGCTGGAAGACACTGGTGGAACACACCAGTGTTTTGGCTACTGCTGAGCTGCGCTCTCCCTCTAACATTCCTTCCCCTCATCAATGGGGTGGGAGTGGGAAAGATCCTGGGAGGGGACACAACTAGGCCAGCTGACCCAAATTAACGAAAGAGTTACTCCATACCATATGGCATCAGCTCAGATATAAAAACTAGGGGATAGAGGAAGAAGGGGGGCCATTCATTATTCTACAATATTTGCCTTCCGGAGCAACCAATACGTGTCCTGAGGCAAAAACTTTCACTTGTTTGGTTTTCCTTTGCTTTAGTAAATGGTCTTATCTCAACTTACAAGATGTTTTCCATCCTGTTCTCTCAAGTGTCTCACTAGGAAGGGGAGTGATAGAGCAGTTCAGTGGACACTTGCCACCCAGCCAAGATCTAAACACTACATCATTTTATTTCCTTTCCTACTTATTCCTTTACCTTCATTTCTTGATTTCTCATTTTATTTCCTTTCACAGATTTTTTTTTCATGACAAGAAATGAAATCTTGAAATCAGAGAATGAAGTGAAATGGAAATACAGGGAGAGAAATACAATGACATGAAACTAAATTGGAAAAATGGAAAACTCTGAAATGACGTGAAACCAATGAAAAGGAATGGAAAGGCAGGAAGTGCATCAAAATGGGTGGAAACTACATGACCTGATTTTCACTGAAACCTCGAGATTTCCTTTCATGAAGGGAAATGAGAAAGCAAGGAATTAATGGAAATGAAAAGAGAGGAAAGGAAATGACATGAAATGAAATTGGAAAACGCGAAAATTCTGAATGGAAATGAAATCTCGAGGTTTCTTTCAAAATCATTTGTTGAAGTTTTGGCTGACTATGATGGTCTTCCTTTCTCTTCCATTCCCTTTTGTTGTTTTGACTTTACTTCAGAATTGTTGGTGTTTGACATTTCATTTAATGTTATTTGTATTGGTTTCACATGGCCTGGTGTTTGGTATTGGGGGGGCACAGAGGTGGCTTCTGAGAGAAGCTGCTAGAAGCTCTAACCGTGTCCTGCAAAGCCAATCCCTGATGGCTCCAAGGCTGGACGTGCTGTTGTTCACATTTGGGCCAATTAGAAATGGCAGTAATGCATCTGTGATAACATATTTAAGAAGAAATCTAAACAAAGGTGGTTGCACAGTTTTGACTAGGGAAGAGAGGAGTAAGAACATGTGACAGGACAACTCTGCAGACACCAAGGTCAGTGGAGAAGGAGGGGGAGGATGTCCTCCAGGTTCCGGAGCCGAGATTCCCCTGCAGCCCGTGGTGCAGCCCGTGTTGAGGCAGCTGTGGCCCTGCAGCCCATGGAGGATCCATGGGGGGATGCAGAGATCCCCCTGCAGCCTGTGGAGGAGCCCACGCCAGAGCAGGTGGATGCCTGTGACCTGTGGAAGACCTGTGGAGAGAGAGGCCCAGCTCCCGTGCTGGAGCAGCCTGTCCTTGGAGGACTGCAGCCCCTGAAGAGTGACCCACGCCACAGCAGTTTGAGGGGGACTGTTGCCCATGGGAAGGACTCACATTGCAGCAGGTCACAGGGAGCTCCTACTCGAGAGGTGGAGTCACATCAGAGAAGTTTGTGGAGAACTGTCTCCCGTGGAAGGGACCCCACGGTGCAGCAGGGGAACGACTCCTCTCCCTGCACAGTGAGTGAAAAACCACAGGTAATGAACTGACCAAAATCCCCATTCCATGTCTCCCTGCACAGTCGTAGGGAAGAAGGGAGGGGTTGGGGCAGGTAAGGTGTTTTTTTAAGAGCTTATTTTTCCTCTCATTATCCTGCTCTGATTTTATTAGTAATAAATTCACTTTATGTCTCTAAGTCAAGCCTGTTTTGCCCTTGAGGGTATTTGATGAGTGACCTCTCCCGGTCCTTATCTCAACTCATGAGCCCTTTGTTAAATTTTCTCCCCTCCATCCAGCTGCAGAGGGCAGTAACTGAGCAGCATCCAGCCAGTGTCAACCCTCAACAACTGTATATTTAAAGCATTGCCTATTTTTCCTTGGAGGCCACTTTTCAGCAGGACACATTTCTTTCCCAGGGCAGAGTTAATTACCTAAATCTAGAAACAAATGAAAGGAAGGAGGATCAAAATATGTTCCAATATCACACACAGAGAAGTCTAAATATGAGAAGAAGAATCTCAGCTCTTCTCTGCCTTGTCTTTCCCTCTGCCAGGTTTCAAGAGATGCTGCTCTCCCTTATTCAGAGGTTTTGTTGGTAGGAAAAGGATGCACCACTACCTAACTTCCTCAGTTCCTGGAAGGGGTGAGAAATGCCTAAATCAAGGTCATGAGCTAAAGTCTTTGTGTGCCTTCCTAGAGGTTAAATGCTCCTTCTTTAGTCCCTTGTGAATCTTTGCCTTTGTTCTTAGGGCCTAAGTTTGAAAACTCACTTACCAGACATGTTAAAATACTAACAGGCTGTTAAAAATGCAAAGTATCTTTCTTCCTTTGTTTATGCCATCAGCTAAATGTTTGTACCCCATTCCTTTAATGAGATGGACTTGTGCAGTGGTCCAATACAGAAAACAGATTTCCAAGGGAAAAAATTCTCAGGACAGGTTAGATTTTAGCTAGGTCAACTCCCTGGGCACAGTTTGTCTTCTGGTTCCACGGGCACCAGTGCTATGGAAAACATAAGGCTAAAACGTGCAGGAAAAGAAAAAATATGTGAGTAAGGAGGGAGGGGAATCAGGCAGCAGTAGCCCAAATTTAGAGCAGCTTCTGCTGTGTTGGAATCATGCTCCAAAGTACAGTTTGGCCTGTTATCTGCCCAGTGGGTTGCCATCATCCATACCTCCTGTAAAATAAATCTGTTTGAAATGCATACTGAGTCCCAAAATAAATTAGATATCACCCACTGTAGGGTTTTGCGAGTTAAAAAAAAAAAAAAAAANNAAAAAAGGACTTGGCAATGAGCAAGGCCCAAGGGTGGGGTTTCATGTGATACTGAATGCAATTTAAGAGTTTGCTGCTGCTGGAAGGGGGCTGCTCCTCTTTTTTTGTCCTGCATTTCCTCCCACACAGGCACATGCCATTAATACTTGCCTTGCATCAATGCCAGCGTTCATCTTGCACTTAGTTTAAGTGTGGGTCAGTTTGTCTCACTATTTGCATCAGAAAACAAAGCCAGCAAAAAAGTGAGTGGTCTCCTGAGTTTAGGAGCTGAGTCAGCTTCCTTGGTCACCTGGCATGTTCGGATGAGCTCCACACCAAGCAATTCCACGGAAGGAACAGGAGGCTCTGATGGGAGAAGAAGGGTGAGGAGGAAGAGGGGATTAGTATCACAGCCTGCTGGCAACACCAAGCTGTTAGGTTGGTCCATTTCCTGCCAAATTGCAGCCCACTGTTCTTGGACTCTGCTATCCAAAACATATTATTAAATACATGCAACTCCTGTGTCAGAACCCTGCCAAACTTCTACTGCTATGTACTCTGGGCCAACTGAATTTGCAGATCCTTGTAGATTCAAGAACCAGCCTTCTCCTTGGCTCTTGCTGGAAGCTTAGGCAAGTTGTGGAACAGTGCTGCAATGTGCTTCCCCTCCAGGAAATTCTGCTTACTAAGGGAGAAATCTAATTATGTGCTTGAAACTTCTGGAGAAGTATCACCGGTCCCTGGAGGGGAGCAGCAGGAATCCAGATGCTAGGCAACAATAGTAGGAAATGCTGCGATGGAGCCTGCATTCAGTAGGGAAGAGTGTCACTTAAATGACAAAATACCTGCTTGAGAATTTCCTCTCTTTGAGCAGCAGTCTAGTGATTCCTTTGTTAAGAGGACTTGACATTTTGTTCACTGTCAGGTCACAGGTTTTACAGGCAGCTGTCATAAGGGGGCCAGCCCCTCTCTGCTGGGATTTATAAACGAAGAGATTCACAGATCTGTTTCATAAGTCACAGCTCTGACCTTTTCCTGTTCCCCAAACCAAAGTCATTTCAGTTGGCCAATAGTCAAGCAGAAGGGAGAGCTCCTTTGCCCCTGAGGAGCAACAGGATACAGTTTGAGTAATAATAATCTACAAAATCATCCACATTCTTTGGAGAGAAAAACTAACTCTGTCCCTGAACCCCAGACACCCAGGCAACAGCATCCACTCAAAGCAGCTGAGACACACTGGGATTTTGTGGTGGAGACACAGGAACCTTTCCTCTCCTCCCACACGAGCTTTCCAACATCCTTCACAGCGAAGTCGATTTGCTTCAGTGAAAATTCCTCTGTGCAGTACATACACCGAGTTCCTACCAACAGCATCTGCTGCTGAGCTATTGTGGAGTATGTAAAGGAGCCATAGGAACCCTAGACCCCGGATTATTCCTCACAGAATCATTCGATTTACGCTGCCAAGATCTGGAAGGAGGATGTGTGCACTTTCTGACAGAATTTGGGAAGTGCAGTATTTCAGTAACATGGCCAGGGATTTCTGTAGAGGACGTGTCCTGGATTTCTTGGCAGGGGTGAAAGAAGCAGGTCTGAGTCACCAGTGGTGCAGCAGAGCTTCCATATTTTCATTTGTGAGGGTGGTTTTATTTTCTTCTTCCCACACTTATGCCGCAGTGTGCATGGTCTTTTACGCCCTGTTTCAGGATTTAGATGTGCAAAGGAAGATGATTTGTTGTGGCTGCATTCAGTGCCGGTGTGGAGCCTGCTTTCTGAGAACACTCTTGCCTTAGGCTTGCAGCATGAGTCTTCAGATATGCTTAGCATTAAAATATGGTTAACTCAGTTTCTAGCCCAGCTGAACTTTGACAATTAAGGAAAACTGTGCAGCAAGATCAGACTTCTGTGTTTATTTATTTTTAGCTTCTATGGAAATTACAATGATGCAGTCTTGCTCTGAGCATATGTGTGCTCTTGCGTGTCTGTCTGTCCTCCCTTTGCAAACAACTCCTGGCCACACTGAGCCCAGTTTTATTCAGAGACAGCAGTTTCAAACATCCTGATGTCCCTACATACATCAGGAAGACAGACAGTTGAATATAGCAGAGGGAAAGCCTACTCCCTTATGTGGAAGAAAATGTGTACCAGCAACCCAAGCCATGTTAGGTAAAAGGAATATACACAGGAGAGCAATATTATTTATCCCAAATTCATAAAGAGTTAATCAGAGCTCACACCATTATCAGATGGTGGAAGATCCACCATAGATGAAAATGAGTTGGAAACCAAGTTTCAATTGCTGTGTGGCATATGGAAATAGTTGATTACTTAGGTGAGTAAAAAATAAATACTAATTTTGTCTTCCACTCTTTCCTGCTCTGTTGCTTTGCTTCTTTTGCTGCAGGCCTGTAATCTAGAACCAGATCCTGTGTGACCAGGAAGTGGGGGTTGATAACTATGCATAGAAGGCTTAATTTTACGAGAATGTTCATGAAGCTTATCCATTAAATTTGAACAAGGAATATTTTACTTCCCATGGTCTTGTACATCTCATCCTTAATCCTCCATTGGTTCGGTCTTAGCAAGTCACTGCATGTTTGGTATGTCCTTTGCTGAAACTGTAAGATATATTATCCGCATATTATTCCCTATAAATGAATCCAAAGGGTCTGTTGGAGAAAAACACAATAAAACTGTGCTAGCTTTGAAATTCTGGTAGGGTTCTAACTACTTTCAACAGTTCATACATCTCCTATCTTGTGGTGAGGGCCTTACCTTCCCCAAACCAAATCATTCACAATACAAATTTTCTGAATCAGGACATAGTAAAGTACTAACAGAAATATAATATAGATTTCAGTTGCCAAAAGAAATAAACTGAATGTTGTAAAGTGCATTCCCAGTGGGTTTTACTGTCTGTCTGTGTCTCGACCACAGTGTGTCAAACACTGAAGTATGCATGTAGCTCTGGGCATATAAATAGCCACCAGATCTTCAGAGGTCTGTGGCTTCACAGAATAAATTCATATGACTATGCAGAGATTGGTGTTGTAATAATTCCTAATCATATTGTAGTTTTACATCAATCGTACAACATACTAGATCTACGCCTTCATCAGTATGAGTTATCCTGATGACTTCAGCACATTCATTCATGTTAGTAGGCAAATGCACTGCTCTCCCTATGCTCTTGGGGAGATAGTAAATGTCCCTTGGAACTAGAATTTGAGCATCCAGACTATTAAGCTGGAAGAAGGATCCCAGCAAGAGCTCCTGTCAGAAGGCTCTCCTGACACCTGTGCTGGGGTGTGCAGCCCTTCCCCAGACAGCCCCTGGATGCTGTGTGGTAATCAGTCACGCACCATTCACAATGTGCAGTTTGGATGCAGCCACCCTGTTTGGGGAGATAAGAGAGTTTAACAAAATGGGTAGTCACAGTGGCCCTCAGTGGGATCATAAGCATATTTAATTTGCTAGCATAGGCATAGCCTTACCATCTTTCAATTGATAAAATGGATAGAGCTAATGTGAATTAGTGAGTATTGAAAGAATCTCTTTTAAAGCCTGACCATTTGCTACCCTTCCTTATCCATTTTGTTCTTTGAAAGATGATTTTAACGTCAGTTCCTTTTTCACCTTTGAGGCCATGCTGTCAGCATTTCCCATTTCTACAGCTCACCCTTAAATGAAGGTAGACTCCTTATGCTCCCCTAAGCAGTAGTCGTGTCAGCAAGTACTGCAGAAGCAGTGCAGAGCCAGAAAGTTCTGAACTCATCTTTGGCAGATTTAAAAGCCTGTCATCCTTCAGTGCAAGAACAAGCCTCTGTAAGTGAGGATTACCTCAGAATGCATTTTACATTAAAATTCAAACACTGTCATAGGAGAAATATGCTTTTCTTCTTTTTTTTTCTCAAAGGAAAACATTCTAGTGCATAATTTGATTGCTGTTCATTCTGCTTCTGATAAAAATCTGTGAAGGAAGACTCAAAATAACAAAATACTGTTTAAATGGGGCAAAACTTGAGTAATTAAGAAGTCAAAACATGCTTTTTATTAGTCAAAGATGTATTAATCAACAGTTTTAAACATGCTAAAACCTGCTCTTTAATCCTCAGGTTTTTTTCACACTTTTTTCTTGTTGCTTTTTTTATATTGTCAAAGCCTAGAGGCCCGGTCCTGACTGAGGACTGGGGTCCTCACTGGGCTCACACATAGAACTTATGCTTGATGGGTTCATCTTTCTTTCAAAATATTTGCTCAACTATGGCTATTACTCAAACGATGTAAAACTGTGACTGTATACTTAGGATTACCCTAGACAGATGGCCTTTTATCAGTTCACTGTGTTTTGTTGTTTTAATAAATCACATGCTTCAATTAACTAAAATCTCAGACAGACTCTTCCCTATCAATTTTCCATAGGCTTCCTTAGCCTTTTTATTTGTAACAGCAGCCATTTCACATCCAGACAGTCAGAATATATATATTAACACCATTTTTCATGGATAATTTTGAAGCTAGATGCAAATCAAGTGCTAATAGACAAATAATTATTCTCCTGGTGCACTTGTCTGGTTACGAAAAAAAAGCTGACTTTGTCAGCATTCCTTGCTTTGCTGTAAAATATTATTCCTGTTTTACAGTGGAAGGCAGTAAGAAACACAGTTTAATCCCTAACTTTTGAAATCTGATATCAGGTAACTTGTACCTTACGGGTGTGTCTAAAATTGTGTCACCAGAGACATCAGTTCCCAAAATGTGTCCTGGCCACATTTTAACTGCATATGAGGATAAGGTTCAGATGTACGATTTCCCCCCCTTCCTGCATCCTGTTTTTCACTGGAAGGGAATTCAGGTGTATGGGAAGAGAAGGCTCTACAGTGTGCTCCACTTTGTCTCCATCTGAACAGGCACAGGATCACAACAGCAGCGAGGACAGCGATGGGGAAGGACAGAGGAAGGACACACTTGGAAAGCCTGCACACTGCCTCTTATGAATGACAGTAGATATGTAGAGTGAAAAACTTCCATTAGCACTGGGGTCCAAATAAAGGAATTTTCTGGCAAGTATGGGACTAGGGAATTTTTCTTTTTTTATTCAGGCTTATGGTCTTACTCCAGCATCATTCTTTCCCTCATTTCTATTTGATTGCTGCTAGAGAACCACTATGATATTACATATTTATATTACAGTTGCAAAATAATACTCTGTGCAGTTTCAGCTTTCATTTTTAGAAAGCACCTTGTGATATTGCAGGTGAGAAACCAACAAATTTCCTTCCTATGATCAGTTCATCTGTAACCTCTCTCTACAGTCAGATTTTCACTGTACCTGATACTCACCTATAGATGACTTTTTTTTTCAGATTGTCTTCCCATTATTAATCTTCCTTTATGAGAAATATTTCAGCTTCTCTGCAGCAGACTGGCATTTTTTCTGAGATGTTTCAAGAGAAGCTAATTTACATCAGGAAATTGCTTCAAGGTGATCTATCTGGGACAGTCAAAAAGCCTGCATACTCTGTATTTGCTTTGTAGACATATTTTCTGCTTTAACACATCACCTCTGGCTCACAAGCATCTCACCTCCATGACCAGTCTTTGCCTTTTTCCTGGTAAGTGGGCAATAAATTTGTGATTGCCAATTGTGACGTCCAAGAAAACTGGGAGGAAAAAGTCTATCCAAACTTAACAGCTGGAGACTAGAGGAGACTGCCATGGGGTAAAGCTGGCTTACAGCTCTGAAGGAAAAAGTGCTAAGGGACAAAAATAGGTCCCTATTTTGCCTGGAGATAGTGCAAAAGGACTGCTCAGAATGTCCTTCCTTCCTGAACAAGGTCAGTATTTTTCTAAGTAGAAAACCTGTTTATTATCTGCCATGTCCCAAGTTGGAAATGCAAAATGCTTCATTTCCCACAAAGGCACTCAGCATCAAATCAAGGGGCGCCATGCAAAACTTGAAGTGGATAGAACAAAAGCAGTTCCAGCAGGGAATTTACTGACACATCCTACCGAGGCACCCTACTTTGTTGACTGACACTTATATTCAGGGCTAGATGTGTGCCTGGTCACAAGACAGGCAAAACATTGCATTTCTGCAAAAGTCCTTTTTTCTCTTCCCATCCAGTCTTGATCTCAGGCAGAGATTTAGAAAACAGGATTGCATCAAAGCGGGGAGTAGCATGTGCTTGAAATGCTGCTGCATTTCCACCCAGCCTATGGCATGGCTCTCATTACACAGTAGATGGGGCTTTTCTTCTTTTTCTTTCCTCTCTCTTCTCTCTATCCAATGACTTTTTTGATCATTTGGACAGATAAGGCCAACGAAAAGTCAGTTCAAGTGTTCTACCCAGCCATGTCAAATGTATGCCCTGAATCTGCTATTGGCATGGCTCAGTTAGACAGAGATCTCCAAGCTTCCTGCCCCCCACGTCTCTCTCACAGGAAGGCTTTCTCCATAAACATCAGTAAGCTTGTCATTATACACTGTCCCCCAAGTACTTCATTACACTCCTCAAAACTGTCCTTTTTGGAGAAGAGCTGACAAGTGAGGAACTGCCATGCAGGTCTGTCAGGATGCCTGAGTTATTGTCCTGTTTTCATTTGTCTGTTTTGGTCCATTGTCTTTGTTTTTAAACTTAACTGCTCCTCCCGAGAGGTAGAGACCTTGTGTCCTGTGTCTGTGCAGAACACAGCCCTGTGGTGTCCTGTGTCCACTGTTTCGGGTTTCTAAAAATGGATGCACTGATTGATCCTAATTGCTCTTCTCCATTTCTAATGGTTAATCATATTTTGTGTAATACTACTCTCCCTGCCAGAGTACGAGATTGTACTCAGGGCAGCAAAATCTGCAGGGATGGAGAAGAAAAATCTATTTCCTTGACTTCTCATTAATTTTTGGGACTACAGTGTGTTTCCTCAAGGGGGCTCCTACGAGGAGTTGTGTGCCCTAGGTCTATGAAAGTGCTATACCCACACTGTAACAGGCCACTCAAACTTACCACTCTTAAGGATTTCTGCTGCTTCATCCCAAAATGGGCAGCCTCTGTCTGTAGCACATACTGGCAGCAGAAGTTCCCAGCCAGATCTGCCTTTCCTGTACCTGTTCCCAAACACAAGACAGACAGTTTGTGATGATACTTGAGAGCAAGAACCACAGCCTTGTTCCTGTGCTGGTGCTTCCTGAGGCAGATATGAACCTGTCAGATGAAGTCAGTTACAACCATCGTGTTAAAAAAAGATCCTGTGCTGCCATTTGGTAGCAGCTCTGTGGTGGAGAGAAAGCTGTCTGAAGCTGTGCAGTTCTGGATGTGTTTTAGTAAGAACACAAGTATATACCCAAACTGAAAGTGTCAGATTAGAAAAATATACAAACCATTATGTGACAATAATGCAAAAGAATCTTGGAAGGATAGTAATGCCTCTATGTTTTCAGAGAGAGAAAAATGGGACATAAATGGGGAATGGGTGGACAGGCCATATGTGCAGGGTTACAGTTTTGTGGAGAAATGAGAAATTGCTCCCTGTAAACTGTCTCTTCAGCATCTGTTCATTCTGTTCTTGCGTGAAGGCACTCCCAAAGTGCTGGACAGACTGAATGCAACTTGCCATCACTCATTAAAAAATTGCTGTCCGGCCCACAAGGATGTGCTGCCCTAGCAGAGCACATCCTCAGTCACCCTTCTCCAAAGTGACACGTGGCTCCCCGGAGGAGGTGGACAGCCAGGAGGCAAGTATACGTCTGTGGTGGCTGCAGAAGTGTCAAGGGTTAACATTCCCACATGAGAGCCTGCCTGGCAACTCTTTCCACCCCAGTGGCTGAAGAGTCCTTTGAGGACATCAGGTTCCTGTCTCCAGTCTCCTTACGGCAATGTGGGGGAATTATTGCAAAGGGACTCCCGAGGAACTGATTCCTGACCACCCAGCTTAACTGGAATCCTCATTTGTCTTACCTCACTCTGAATCTTAAGATTTTTTCTTTTTAAAGTCCCCTTTCATACTGTGTACAAAACACCCCCCTATGTGACACGTCCTGTTTCAGGGTTCCCTCAAGCCCCTGTTTCATACCTGAGACACCATGTACTCAATATTTTACCACTCTGCTGGTGGCTCAGTGTCCCTCTTCACCTGCTCCCCACTGAAAATCTCCTGTAAACACTCCCACCTTGAGACACGCACACCAGTGTACCCCAATTTTTCTACTAGGATCTCAATTCTTTTCAAATGCCAAATGCTCTCTGCCCATATAATTTTCCCTTGCCACCAACCCTCCTACCCAGTGCAAGGATTTTGTCTTCCTCTCATTTGTCCCACTCTTAGCTTACTTTACCCCAATTTCCTTATGCTAAGGACTTTATGCCCTTTCTATCTGTGCTAAGGACTTGATGCTGGTTTTTTCTTTACAATTCAGGCTCCCCCTGCTCCCTTCCCTCCCTAGTTCCATGGCTGAGTTCATGCTCATTCCCCCACTACTGTTCTGAGGCTGTACTTCTGTCTGAGAGAGAAATTATTCCAAGTGTGGATGTGTCCCAGCTGTGTTGACAGAACAAACAAAGAGGATGGATGGGCACTGTTATCTAGGAAGGTCTTAATGGATTTTTGGTTCACTATACATTTAGAAAAGTGCCTGGGACTGTAGTTCTGATAAACATAAGGAAAAGGTCCTCTATCCTCTTAAATTTTTGTTCCTCCTTCATTATTAAATATTTACTAAAATCAAGAGGGGTCTGCCCACTTGTGCAAAGAACACAACCTGAAACTTGAGAAATAAATGGAAACTGTATTCAGAAGTTGTTGCTTTAGAGAAGACACAGGACTGACCTGAGTGTAGCACTCACGAGCTCAGCCTGTGACTTGTACAGAACAGAGGAGAAAACACAGTCTAGAAAATATGATAATGTGATATATTCAAAGATGTTTTCACACCGAAAGACATCTCTTTGGTCTCCTAAACTAAAACAAGCTGATAGCCCCTGTACATACTGAGAAAAGAATGATATACCAAAACATGCCTACACAATTTTTTTATAAAATACTTATCACCTTCTTCTTAATTTGGTTTTTAAACTAGCATGAAAATTGTCTTAATCTCCACACTCCCAGTCTCATTAAACTGTCTATTCCTCTTGCTCTTTTTTTCTCTGGATATTTATTTTTGGCTCCTCTGTCATTCCTGGTTCATATTTAGTTGTGTTTGTTCTTGTTTTTCAAATATGGGGCCTGCTTCTATTGTCTTTACTCAGGCAATTCTTTATTGAAAGCAAAGGGCAATCTTACTGGGGAAAAGGCAATGGAAATGACCTATGGTTTTCATATTAGGATTGTTGTTGTTTCTGTGACAAGCTGTGTGATGGTAGGGGTACTCACCAATATACAAGTAGTCTCATATCACCACAAATGACTGGTTAAATATTATGTTTCCATTAATTATTTATGTAAAGAATCTATTGTTCATAAAATACACTACTTTTAACCTATTCAGAAGGGGCAGTATTATTTAGGAATCTGATTCTTGTGCCATGCATTATTGAAGACTGAAGGAAAACTAGCAGATTTGCTGGCAAGGTACATATGTTTTTACATATTTTACATAGTTTTATGTGAAAACTTTGACTGATGATGTCTTCTTGCCAATCATTTGAGTGATGCAATTTCTGCAAAAAAACTGTATTCTTCACTGTTGTTTCCAGAAATGGCCAGATGTTTCTTGGTATATACATTTTATTAATCTTGAAAGAGGACTGTAAACTCCTTTTTTAGCAGAGTGAAGATGGATGATTTACCTCTAAGGCAGTCAAGACTCATAATTGCACATCTTCAGTCAATGGGAATATTGCTCTTGACTTCGGTAACTACAGAATAAAGTCATAGGCAGGAACACAGATTTTTTTGGTGTCTAAGCCTCCCCAGAGGAGATAGTTGAGAATTCTTAGATTGAGACTACAGCTTTCTCTTTGAGTCTTGATCTTTCCTTACAAATTACTATTACCTTTATTTTTCCTGCACAATTTATGTCCCCAGTGCAGAGTCTGAGCCACCCTGCACAGATAGGTAGTCACCTCACCACAGCTTGTTCTACCCTGTGCTGGTGCAATCAGTGCTGTGTAATGGCAGATAGAGGAGATTTTCCTGAGAAAATATCTCTTTCATTTCTTTCAGTTCTCATCCTTGTAATCATATCATTACCCCCCTAATCAGCTTCAAAAATATAAAGGAAACTCGATTTGTTATCTCTATAGCTTTAAATAATCCCAAAGAGAAAAGTGTTGGACAGAGATTGTGTGTTATTTAATTTTTTGTCTCTATAATAAGGCAAATATTGAGGCTTTCTGGGGAGTAAACATATTTTCTCAAATCCATTCAGGATTTGAGAAGGTGGTCCTTTAGGAAATTTTCCTGAAGGAAATTTTAAAACAGATTTAAATTATTGACAGATATCTCTTTGGCCCAGGGACATCACTTAACAAGCAGTATGCTGCAGCCTACTCCAAATTCTGCTGTCATTATAACCCATGCTTTTAATATTTTTTCTCTTCTCTTCTCTTCTCTTCTCTTCTCTTCTCTTCTCTTCTCTTCTCTTCTCTTCTCTTCTCTCCTCTTCTCTTCTCTTCTCTTCTCTTCTCTTCTCTTCTCTTCTCTTCTCTTCTCTTCCTCTCCTTTTGTTTCTCTTCTTGAAGTTGTGAGCAGTACTGAAAAGTCTGGGCTGTATAATGTGAACGAGTCATAGGCTGGGGATATATGCTTATTGCTCTGCTTTACCAGAATTACAATATCATAAAGGAAACCTCTCTCATGCTGAGCATTCCTGGGGAAATCTTTCCTTGGTCCTATTAAGCCAAGTTACCTTATTGAACTTACAGTTGCTTTTAAAACATATATAAAATGGGGTACGGTATTTTACAAGTTTGTAAACTGAGTAGAAAGGTAATGTCCAAGCATCTAAAAAACTTATCTCAAATGCAAAAGTAAAGACACCTCTGATTACTGCCATGGGACAACTGGTGGATCCCATCTTCTGTTAAGAGTACTCTCCTGCAGGCTCTCATAATTCATGTTGCTGCTCCTTCTGTCTTGCCAGGAAAAACAAAAACAAAAAAAACAAAAACAACCCCCCCAAACTGCTGTACACAGAGATCTCAGCATCATTTTTGCACACACACACACACAGACACACGCCCCCAGCATCTTCATTGCCAGACTGACGATGTCAGTTGCAATAACAATGAGGTTTCCTATTACATCCAAAGTGAAGTGACTGCGGCTGCTGCCTGCCAGGAGCCCTTCCACTGCTCCTTCCCCTTCCTCTCCCACCAGCAGCGCTGGCCGCTTCCCTGGAGGCAGCTCCAGGGATGCTGCAGCTGAGCAGTGAGCGGCTCAGAGCAGATCCAGTGAGAGCTCATCCACCAACCAAGGGCAGTAATAAAAAAAGCAGCATTTAACTCTTGGATCCAGTTCATCTCTGATCATACCAGGGCCTAACTGGTAGGAAGAAACGGGACTGTCACTGTGGCAGACAGATGCAGATGTCCAAAATTTGCTGTAACATGAAACTTCTCCTGAAGATACCAGGTGATATTTTAAGCAGGCACATCTGGGTGCAGCCTATGACTCCTCCTGTTTGGGAAGGTTTGTCTGAGGTGTGGCAGAGCAGCCAGCAGAGAAATTAACCCTCCAACAGAAGCCATGGTTTACTGTTGTCTGAGCAGCATCAAGAGCCAACCACATCGAAACCTGTTTAAACAGGACAGAGACTTTCATGCTTTGCAGTGTGCTACTTATGCAGCTTTGCAGAAGTTTATCCTGAAAACCACCAGTTGCAAGGTAGAATTAATCTTACATCATCAGGCTGGAAAGGTCAGTTCTTCCATTCTTTGTGGAATGCTGGTAAACACAGAAGAGATTTGAAAATCATCAAGGGCAACAAAAGCTGTAAGGAACTTTACAAAAAAACCCAACCCAAACGAAAAAAACAACAATAAAAACGCAAAACCAATTTTAAAAATACCTTGGCTAATAGAAATTCTGACAAATTTGGTAAATGAGAATTTTGTTCCAACCCCACACCACTGACATTCCACCCCCTGCTTACTTCAGACGAATAGCAAGGATGCTATCAGAATGGTTTGTACCACAGGAGTGCCCAGGGTGAGACAGCTGGTGTCAAAAAGCACTGTGTGCATGCTCATGCTTCCACAGGGTCTATGAAAAGACAACCACAGTTTCAGAAAAGCCAGAGGAACATCGTGATACACAGCAAATGGGGAGAAAGGGATGAAAGCAAGAGTACAGAGCAATGATAGGATCAGACTAGTCAGGTGAGCAGCCTGTCTGTTCTCCTCAGCAGGGCTGTCATTTTACCTGCACATCAGTGCACAGGAGGCTGTGTCCTGAGCCCTGGGACTGCAGAGGAACAGAAGCAGTAGGCTCTCACACTGTGTGAGTCCATCCAGCAGACTCGGGGCTTCGGGTGTGGCTCCATCTTCTCTCCTGTAAAACTGTTTGCCCCAAGGGAGAGCAATGCTGTATAGCACTAAGCGCAAGTATGTGACACCCTGGTGATCTAGATGGGAAGTATGAGACAAGGACAACTTCAGAGATCTGTGGTGACCCAGCTGCCACAGCTGTGGCTCTTCTGTTGGGCTAGGAACACATGGTTTTAGCAGTGGTATGGGTTTTGATGAACAGGACAGCTCCTTCCTTGTATGGGCGAGCCAAGGTCAAAGAAAAGAAAGGTTTGCACCAGTAATGATGTGTAGGACCTGCCACAAGGTCTAACAGCCAATATGGACAGGGCCAAGTGCCAGCCAGGGAAGGCCTGGAAGGCCAAGTGAGGAAGTTTGCATTTGATGCAGCAGAAAAGGAGACAAAAAGACAGGTACAAAAAATCCCTGAGGCCTAAACAGAAATTTGAGACTATGACATTGTCTTCTAGGATATACTGTAATGGAGCAAGCTGCATTTGTCTTTAATTCCCTAAAGCTGGTGTCCTGGGATAAATTAGTGATGTGCACCCAACAGTTCTGGAAGTCTTGGGTGCTAATGGACAAAGAGAAAATGAGCAATAATATCAGCTCAATAAAACCTAAAAGACAAAAGATACTTGCAGCATATATATAATGTATTTAAAAGGGGAAAATAGCATTTTCTGGGCTGGTATGGAGAAGGAAGCAGCTGCTAGAATATTAGAGGACAAGAGCTTGCACACAATTTTTATTTCTGTGAGCGGAAATGAGAGAAGGAAAAGAGCTTAAGGGAAAAGAGAGTGAAGCCTTCAAAGTTATTCCATGTCCTTAGCTTCCCTGAGAATTTTTTCTTTCTGTATCTGATTTAGATTATAAAGTCCCTAGGGCAGCAATGGTCTTTAATTTGAGTCTTCTTCAGTACTGGCCAAATCATGATGCTTAATGAGCAAATAAAGTGTTGATAAATTCATATAAAGGTTTCTTGTCTGCAGTCTGGCATTTAATAGATGACACCCAGTTAAGACTGACAGGATCAGCTTAAAGGGAAGAGCATGAGAGTCTTTCCACTGCCTTCAAACAAGGGAGGTTCTGGTTCATGTTGCAAACAATTCTTTGAAATTAAGAGTATGCAATTGGGTACTGTACACACAGGTACATTTCTGCATATTGCATATGGCAATTTCCCACCAGCCAAACTGCAGACCCAGTCAGGCAAGCTGCTGCATCTTGGTGGACCCCAGGGTTCCACGTGGGTGCAGAAGCCGGCCATGCAAAGCAGCTTGCTGGATTATGGCATAATTCATTATGTGGTACAGCTTACTCACTCTAAAGGGCTTTATTCACAGCAGGGATGACTGAGGTGCCGGGAGGCACAAGCCAAGCTGAAATGGATTTGTCAGGCTTATTTCATGCTTTGTTGTGGTGGCTACATTTTAGATAGATTGTGAAAATTATGTTATTTCTAAGATTCAGATTACAGTACTGCCTAGAGATTAATAAAAATTGGAGATTCGCCTGTAAGTGTCAGGTCCAAGATTCTGTGAAAACACCAACAGTCTGCAATCCCAATCATCTGCAAGCTAAAGAATGGCAAAGATTTATGCACCATTTGGTTTGCCAACTTCAGCAGGCTCTGGCATATTTAGAAGAATATAGAGGCTGATAAACAGACTCACTCAAATGGCTTTTGATATGTTCTCTTTCTTATCCTATTCTGTTTAAAATAGCAAGTGCCATCTTTTCCTTTCTGCTTTAGCCTTCAGGAATTTAGGTTGTTCTTTTTGTTTTGAGTTTTTAAAGAAAAGGTAGACTTGCGGGTTGGTAGCAGATTTACCTCGCAACAAAGCTAAAAACGCTGCCATGGCCATATTCCCCCTTCTAACAAAAACAACCAGTCTGGAAAAGAATTCCCAGATCAGCACATTAATAAACGGGGAAAAAAATTTCATTTTGCTGATAAAAATGGCATTCCCATTTTGTCACCGGAATTATACAAATAAAACTAGTAGTCTTACCTGTGTTCTAATGTATCTAGGATTAAGTACAAGTCCTTGTGAATTAATTCAGGGATTGCACAAAAGGGACACTGTGACAGCACGTTTGTTGTGCGCCCTTTGGGTAAGTATCTGATAACGAGACTTCTCTCAGACGAAGCTGAGGGGGCTGTGCAGAGAAGACGGGGAGGTGGAAGGGAGAATAAGGCAGAGAGGAAGAGCCAGCCACGGTGCGAAAAGCCTTGAAATAGTGTAAATGGATTTGAACTTCTGGCCAAGAAAGCAAGCTGAATAAATGTCTGTCACAGAACCAACTTCTGCTTGTCTCCTCCCTCCCCCTCCCCCAGGAAATGAGAAAGATATGCATAGTTAGGCAGAGATAGATAAATGGATATATATTGAGAGAGAGACATAGAATTGGGAAGAGTGGTTGAGGGAAAATTAAGACCCACCCTATCACAATGTTATGCAGTAAACAAGAAACAAGGAGTAGCAGAAACGATTCAAAAATACCATGACACGATATGGAACTTTCTACTTGCAGTTGCATTTAAAAGCTTTGTAAAAGAAACTTTAAATTAAACAACTACATTCTCTTCACCTCAGAATAGTGTCCTTTGTTGGCAGACAACATCAATATTTAACACTCCCCCTCCAGTTTTACATGTTTGAATCTATGTCTAGATGTCTAGTACAGGCGTTAGAAAAGGATAACCCTGGTGTAAGAGCAAGTAGGCTGATTTTGAATTGTAGATGGGTAAGCAGAGGAACCGCTTGAAGCATTGGGGCATTTTATGAGGGACATCAGAAAGAGAAAGCAGCTTCCAGTCCTGATGGATGTAATAGCCATTTTCCACTCAGGGCAAACAAGGAATCAATGAGTTCCCCCTTTTTAGTGTCAGCTGAAACAATGGAAAACATGTGCCCAAGGACACAGACAGATCTAAACAGTGTAGGTCATCTGTTCCTGGGAGGGGTCCTGATATCCAATACATGAATGAGGCAGGGAACTGGAGGAAATGAAGACTTGTATATGAAAGAAAAGGGGCAGAAACATGAGAGAGAATGAGAAAGTCATCTGGATATAAACCTACTTGTCTGAGAAAAAACAATGTTGTGGTTTTGAGAGATGTGATGGGCTGGTTTATTACTTGCATCTATGCAGAAGTGGGGAGACTTTCCTCCCCACTTCCCCTTCCTCCTCGTTCTTAGTCTCACAGGCCCACTGTTCATGCTGGTGCTGGTCCTTATATCTCTCTGAACTGACATAACTCACCAACTCAGCACAAAACTAATGCAGAAAAACTTAGATATGCATGGGTCATACATCTAGCACAGGCACTGGGGGGAATTGCTGGTGGAAAGAGGAGAGTATGAAGAGTGACATGAGGGGGAAGATGAAGGACAAGAGGAGAAAGAGATGAGGCAAGATTTCCTTTTGGAGGAGTGGAGCCATCCTATCAGCTCAGCTGCCTGCAAAACCACAGCCTGAAAGCACATAGAAGCAAAGCACAGTCAGGAAGTAAGTTACGAGGTTCTCCTCGTGCTTTTTCCTTACTTTGGTCTCTTATAGAAATAATCCTAAGATCCTAAATTCTCACTAATAAAAAGGTCAGAATTGGCAACACATAAGGTGCTGCTGTAAACCAGCTGCAGTCATCCGCCATGGTTTGTAAACATGATTAAAGAAGCAGACAGAGTATATCTGATCTGAAAAGATAAGAGTGTGTGCTGCCTGGGGAAAGAGTTAGATGTACGTTGACATAGATAGTAAGATGCCATGCCTTAGCCTTGACTGTCTTTTGCATGCCCATCTCCCTGTGAGGAATATCTGAAGATGTCATTAAGGAGAACAAAGCAAAGCAAAACTCTGAACTACAGCCTGTGCATGCTAAATATTGTCCTGAATACACAGTGCGCCTGCACAGATTCCCTTTGAAATGGGAGCAGAGGTGTCACCTGGTGCTTCCTCAATCTGGGAATGAGACAATAAAGTCTCACTTATAAAAAAAAAATTAAAATCTATAGTAGTATCCTGGGAAACTGTAGCTTATGATAGCTTTATTAAAGTACTTTATCGTTTTCATGTAGAATGCTCAAATACTTTTAATGAAAGTTCCTACTAAAGTAAAACCTCCAGGGTCATACCAAATATGGTCAGAAAGTGCCTAGGGAAATCTCTGTATTTTGTCTTCCTTAAAGTCCATGACATTTTCTACTTAAGTGAAATATCTGCGAATAATTCAGTCAACCTCTGTTGAATTTTAAGGCTGTTAGATAGAATTCTTTGAATATCTGGGCAATTTACAGTCTTGGGTGCAAGCTGCGCCATCAAGCTGTTTTATCTTGAGATCATGTAAAATTACTATGATTTGCTTTGTGAATTTTGTATCTTCATTAAAAACATCCCTATGTTATCCATAGGTCTCTAAATACTTTAGGATTATAGGATGAAGCAGGTTAAGTTAGCTTTTCTGTTAGTCATTTTAGGTGAACAATTTTAAAGGACGCTGATGGTGTGGTACATAGCATAAGGACAATTCAGTCCTGGTGCCATCTGATGCTCTAGGGAGAAAGACCAGATTTCGACTAAGTCAGCAGCAGGGCACCCGCTGAATTCAAAGACTGCATTTTGCTTGCCTGGTGTCTCACAGAGATTGACAGAAGCACTACTCTGCCAAGCTCTTGCCAGGAAATCAACTCTACCCAGATGAGTCACCAAAATTAACTTCTTGGAGCAGACTACAACCATATCCACAATGTAAATTCGAATATGTGCATCACACAGTTTTACTGGAGAGCACCCTACTCGGATGGTGTGCTGAGTTCCCCGAGTTCTCAGCCCACCGCACCGGAGAGGAAGGGGGAAGGTCACACCTCCACTTCCCCGGTGCTCCTCGTATCCTTCCCCAAGGGTTTAACAACTGGTGGATTTCACCACGCTGCCTATACAGCATTCTGGGGGTTTTCTTCACCAACGTAAGACCCAAACATTTCCTCTCAGCAAAAGGACCCCAAATTAAAATGGCACCCAGGGAAACGCTGGCACTGCACCGGGAGAGCCGACCCGCTTGTGCCGAGCCGTGCCCCCGGGAAGGGCAGCGCCAGCAGCGCGTCAGCCCGGGGCTCCTCCACGCACAGGAGCCAGGCCCGGGGCTGGGGGGCACGGGCCGCCCCCGAGGGTCTCTGCCCCAGCGCAGCGCGACCCCGCCCGGGGCACGGCCAGGCACTGGCTGAGGCGCGGCCCCGCAGCTGCCGAGCCCA
>VZRO01003873.1:4137048-4171263 GCA_013397915.1 Daphoenositta chrysoptera
CAAGGTGAGGGCGGCGGGGGGAGCGCCCCTCCGGGATGGGCCCGGCGGCGCCGAGCGCTCCGCTGTGCTCCGCTGCGCCCGGCGGGGCGGGCCGGGGAGGGGAGCGCGGCGGGGACGGTGCCGTGCTGTGTGCGCCCCTTGCCCGCGGCGGTGACCCGCGGCCGGCCGGGGGAAGGCTGCGCTGCGCTGCGCCCCGCCGCCCCATCGGCTCACGCTTCTAAAATGGCTGACTGGGAACGAGCTTCACGGCTTCGCTTCTCCCGACTCCGGGGATCTCTGTGGTGGCCTTTTCCTGTTTGTTTGGTTGCGGGTTTTTGCCGGGGTTTTGTTTTTTGGGTTTTTTTTGTTAGCCCCTACAGCGCGTGCACCGCGGCTTTGCGGGCCGGCCGCACGCCCGCTCCCGCAGCCCCCTGGCCGCGCTGGGCCGGCGGTGGGAGCTGGTTTGCGTGGAGAAGGCGGGTCGTGGCTGCTGTTCCCCGCTGCCAGCCCCCGGCCCCCGGCGCGGTCCGGCCGGCTGCGGGCGAGCTCCCGCACCCCGGATGCTCCAGGGCCGGGGAGCGCCCTGAGGGTGAAACCGGGGGCTCGGCCGCGCCTGTGCCTCAGCGTGTGCGCGGAGCCCGGTGGTTGTGTGGTACGGAGAACTTCGCCTCGGAACTTGGGCTGGCTTAAATAAAGGAACAAAGAGCTGAGCTGCCTGCCCCCCGCCCCAAAACAGCACCCAAACTCCAGGCGCTGCTGTCGCCTCCCCTCTGCAAACAGCAACGAAGAACAAAACACCAGCGGCTTTTAAAGTTTCTGAAGTGCAAAACTGCCTAGAATGTAAAGGTTTTTGGTTGCAATTTCTATGCTCCCGTAATCAAAACCGGTTTTTAATTGGAAGAAGTGTAATTTGCTCTAATCTCTTTCGAAAGGGAATGAGAACTTGAAAAATGGACCGTCGCACATAAGGAGTGTCTTGCTGTTTTCATTGCTTTCACGGTCTCTTGTGCATCAGGCCTCCGAATTACCAGATTCGCTCTTCAAAAGTGATAGTGTTTATTAATCTCCTAAGTCTTTGTGATGAATTTCTGCCTAGGAGGACAGTATCTGCTCATTTTGTAGCATGAGGTTGGGCCCTGGTGCAGGTTTTGCTGTGATTTTGATGGGGCCAGGTTCTTCACCTGCAGAATCCGTTGTCATTTCACAGCCAAGGGGAACCAGAAAGGTGTTTCTAGTGACATCTTCCTGATACAGCAAGTGGTTAAATTTCACACTTCTGCTGAGCATACTGCACTCTCAAATAAAACTCTGACCAGAGTATTTAAATCTCTAGAACAGTGTGCCACAACAGATGAGACAGTATTGTTACTCAGATAACCTGCAATTATGGGAAATCCATTAGGTGCTCCGTGTTCCTATAGGAGTGCCATTCTCTAGGAAGTAATGGCTTCCCTGAGCCCAGATTAAGCTGTAGAATTCCTTCCTGACCCCAGGTTTGGTGGTCAGTTTGACACCAATCACACAAGCAAGACACAAGGTACATGTTCCAGAAAATGGGGTTTTTTTATTACCTTGGAATCCAGACCTGCCCTGGCTGATGTTTGTTTCCAGATAGCCTACCAAATTGGGCTTGTTTTTCTGCTGCTAAACAAACAAAATACATCTGGCTAATTGTACACTGGGGAACAAATCCTCCTGACCCTGTCCAGATACTGACAGAAGCCTGTCATTTGACTATGATTTCCTTAATGCCGAGCTGTAAATTCTAGCAGCTGAGGATGACATACAAGATCTGCCTTAACTTTGCTTTCCTTGCCTAGAAATGAGACCTGTAAACATTTATTAACCAGGTCAAAAGGCGATCTGATCTCACACTAGCTACTTAAAAGTTCTTGCACTGTTGTCAGGGGATGAACATGCCTGAATGAAGCTTGAAATACTTCTAAAATAGCATGCTAGGAGGGGATGCTCAGTACAGATGAAAATTCCAAAAACAAGAGAGCGCTCTTGAGGGATGAGTCTTTGACATTCCCCTTGACACATTTCTATCTTTTGTCTGCAGAACTGCAGACCTGCACCTAACAGTGTGCAAAATTCTCTTGAGTAAGCTTTTTTGAGCTTTTTTAGTTTTAGAGCATAAATAAAATAGATCTGGTACAGTAGTGTTGTCTGTAGTTTTTGTAGAACAGGCTGTGCAATCCATGCAGGATTAACAGCAGTGAAACAAACAATGCCATGAAGCTCTAGAGGTATTGTGATTCTTCAAGTCTGGGAGCTTATTCTCAGATCTTGGAGAGGGGGGGGAAGGAACTGAGGGCCCTTGTAAAACTTGATACCTTTGAGGTAAGTGCAAGATACACTCTTTGAACTTTGCCTTCTCTAATAGAACTGCATTAGAAACAGATCTTTCCCCACCCCTCCACAACTTCAATTGCCTGTGGAGTTCTTTGGAGGAAAGGGGAAAATAAACCACATCCAACAAATGTATTATTCATATCACGTCGTTGCTGGAAAACCCTTAGCTTCAAGTGAAGTTTGAAGGCAGTGTGGGAATGTATATTGGAAGAGTGAATTCTGGCAGATCGATTGAAAAAAGGCCACATCTCCAAAACAGCATATATGGGACATTTGTTTTCCCCTCTCCTACATTTTTTCTGTAGGAGAATAAATAGATCTGAATCACAAGTGTAAACATGAAAAATATTACAACATTTTATGAAGCTTTCTTTTATGAACAAAGTCCTGGGAGGCATTCTGGACTGAAGTAAAGGGAAAACCCTAAGAATGGAAGAGGATCAGCAGAATTGCACTGTCACAATTTTATTACCAAGAACTTTAAAATATTTGAGCTAGAGATATTAATAAGCTAGTTGATATTAATAAATAAAGCCAAATACTCTGAAATGTGCAGAAAACAAAAATTCATGGAATGAGCTTTTGGGCTAATTCTTTGACAGTCTCGTTCTGCTGCTTTTCCCAGCACAGTGTCTTGAAGACTGCCACTCTGCCATTGCAGGATTACTCTTAAATACATAATCTTCCAAGGACTTACTAAAGAGCATTTGCAGCTAAAATATGCTGATGATACAGCATAGAAATACTCTGATCTTGCCAGAATTTACCCAGTAACCTCTGATGCAGATACTAATCGGAAGTTAATCAGGGAAGGGAAGACAGGAAGACGCAAGGAGAGTAGGGGATGTGTCAATGTGTCACGGAAACAACAGCCTAAAAAAACACTTTTGCAGAAGGCAATGGTCTTATGCTTTGGAGCACGTTACTTAAAAAGGAGTTGAAAAATCTAGAGTGCTAATCCTGTCTCTGCATAAATCACTTCTCAGTATTATGGCATGTAGTGAAAGTGTCTCCATAATTACTGTAGACAGCCATTACAACTCTCTTTCTGTTGTTGGGATGGTATTTCTACACTATAATTCTTGGCCAAAATATAGAATATTCCTAGTGAAGGTTCTTAGGCCACATTTCATTTTCCATTTTGCTCATTGTCTTTACAATAGGGTGTTTTATGACCCAGTTTCCCAACAAACAAATAACGTGCGGTATTTTAACATTTCTCCCTACAATAGATCTTTGGAAAGCCAAAGATGGTTCTGAGCATAGCTGAAGTCTTCGGACATTTTGTAAAGGCCATTCAATAGATTAAGCCCTCCCAAAAATCTTCGTGCCCTCAGTGACTCGGGCTGTTGCTCCCTTCTGCCAGGTTCAGTGGCAGCCTTTTAAAACTATTCCAGTTTTTTTTGGGGTGCTCAATGCAGTGCATCTTTACCACATCCAGATTTGTGCACAGAAACTGTGGATTCACACATATGTACTGTGGCTGACCTTTGGATAAGTGCATGTGCAGAGAGTTCAATGTGAAAGTCTAAATGTTAAGAATTTTAAAAGCAGCAGCTTTCTGCATTTATTCCTTCTAAGAACATTATTACTTCAACCTTTAAAATTAACGTTCTTTTTTTCACTTTAGCTTAATCTTGCCTACAGCATATTAAAATAGACATTTTTAACACAGAATGAAAGGATCCACCTAGGAAATACTGTTGAGCAACAACTAATAAGTACTATTTTGCTGTGTAGAAAAACCCTCAGATTTTGTGTAATTGGTGTTAGATGTTTCTGAAATACAGGCATTAACTTCACAGGTTTTTTACATCGATAGATATATATAAGTTACTATACCCACTAATAAATAGTCATCTACTTATTATTTTGCTGTCAGGAAAGCAGGTTTTCCCACTTTATGGAACGTGTCTGTAGCTGGGTGGCTTAGGATTGTTTTGTTTGGTTTTAATTTCTTTTTTTCTTGCAGGAGTTTCCATATTCCCTTTATAGGCTTTCTCCAGACAAATTTCTATAGGCCTTTCACCAGTTGCTGTTGGGAAGAGAGCAGTCTTTGTATTTTCCTCTATTTTCTGTGATGCAGCTAGGTCATTAAACCAACTAGCTTCTGCTATGTGTCAGAGCATTGTGGAGATTAAGGCATGATTATTTACAAGAGGACCAGAAATAAAAAATCCTAACAAAGTGAATTTTTTCCCCCTTCTCCCAGACATTGCTAAAATTTTAATGAAAATCCACCAAGCCATAGATGGAAACCCTCCAGTTTCAGGCACAAAGAGTACCCAGGGTTTGTTCTGTTACTTTATTTGACTTTATGGGTACCCAAAAACATAAATTAGGGTAAATTGAGTTTTATTGAATAAAATTTGTGTCGTTAATGAGGGACTCTTCCTAAGAAAAGAAGCCTTGTGGCTGATATCTTCCCCTGCATCCTTTTACATTATGAATTTGTGCTACTGGTTAAGTAGTGCAGCTTCCTGAAAATAAGGTAACTGTGATCTTGAGACTTTTGAGACTCCTAAAGCTATTCCTTAAAGGCTGCCAGAAATTGAGAGAATACCAAAAAACCAAGATCTCTAAAAACTTCTGGTGCTCCTCTGACAATCTCTTGATATTTTTAAGTGAGTTTAGGGATTTGGAATTACAGAGTTCAAAATGTGATCTGGAGGAGCTTGTGTCATCCCCATTCCCCTGCAATGGACGTGAACCTGTGGGACAGAGGAGTTCTGTCAGTGCTCCATATCTCACTTCCTTTTCTGTCTCTCGTAAATTCCTGACCTGAATAACAAACACAAAGCTTTGGTTGAGAAATACAACCATTTCCCAGAAAAATGATATTTAATATTTCAGACAGGATGTATTCTGCCAGACCTTTGTGATAACTGCTTTGTCAGTTGTTTGTATCATCCACGTTTTTGGCTGACTGAGCAAGAGCTGATGGCTGGACCATGCAGCTCGTGTGAATTCAGTGCAGGGATGACTAGAGAGACAGTGCATATACTTCCTGCAGTTCTAAATAGCTTCTCTTTCCAGATTCCCAAACTTTCGCTTGGCTGAGATGCCTTGCCCTAAAAAAGGAATTTGGAGAACTTCTTTTTCCCTTAACATCATCATGTGGAAAAGTCTGTAATTGGATGATGTTTTATTTAGTGCAGTATCTGGAAAAACTATCCTGCACTGTAATGTATCTTTACTATAAAGGCCATAAGTACTTTTCTTGTGTTCACTCCTGTCTTTCTGTGCTGCAATACTCTTTTTGATAAGCTTCAAGAAACTAGTTTAGATACTAACATTGTGTAGTGGTATGAAGAGGCTGTTGGAATGAAAGTTCTGTTCAATGGGAAAGATCAAGTTAAATTAGTTAATTTCTGAAGATACGGATCAAAATGAGATGCTGAGCTTTCCTGTGAAAATCATTTGAAAGGAAATTTTCTTGGAATCAGCAGTATTTTCAAGGGAAATGGTTTTGACTCATTCCATCATAATGAATATTTAATCCAACATATGAACGTCTATTTCAAGAAAAGTTTAATTTCAAAACATAATGTTTATATACATTTTTCTTCTGTTAAGTATTTTAATGAAATGTTTGCAGTTGCAAACGTAATCCAACATTTTTGTTTTTATAGACTATTTTCTTTTTCAAATATATTTTCTATTTTCAAATCTGTTTTCTTTGTTATTTGTGTAGGTTTTTTCCCTTTTTTTCCTTTTTCTTATCAGCATTTTAGAAAATATTTTTGCTAATGGTCTTTTGGGGGGGGTATGTAAGAATGCTAAGTATACTTACTTCCAGTAATGTTTTCAGTTAAGTGTTCTGCAGTTGTGATTTTGGAATATTTGTCAGCTTTATACCTATTTTCTATCCAGTAGCCAGTAGTTACAGGCATCAGATAGTTCTTCACAAAAAGAAAATAGTCCTCTCTGTGACTCACAGGAAATACCTTCAAAAGCAAATACTGCATTTTTCAGTCCTAGAAATTTTAAATGTTCTTTGTTCTGTATTTCCAAAAACATTATGACATTGTAAAAATCTAACTACAGCTGGGATAAGAAATTATGTGTTTTGTTATTTACTGCAAAGCTTCCTTTTTTTTTCTCCCTTTTTTTTCTCCTCATCCTCCCCTTGATTGACAAAGGTTAGCATTATCTGCTTTTAGTCTCCTGATCTGTATGAATAATACAACATTCATTTACTTACTATTTATGTACTGCTTTTTATCCTCAGTGGAAATTACTTTGAATCTACAGATGAAAAGCATGCTAATTTATAAAATTCGGATATCTGTCCTAATTTTACAGATGTGGTGGACCAAAGGAATGAGATAATTAATAAGATTGAGCTTTTCAATGAAGTCAGAAATGGTTTTGTGGCAGACATCACATGACCTAGGTAGGGTTTGGGCCACAGCAGACGTACAGAAGAGCACTGGGTCCTTTCTGAGTGATCCACGTGTCATCTACAATCAAGGGTCCTCTGTGCAACAGCTGACCAAAATTCGTCACGACAAAATGCCAAAGTCATATTTGCCCAGCAGTTACTATAGCCATCCTGGAAAAAATAAATTGGTATCTTGTTTGTCCTTTCCATATAGTGGGTGTGTGGGTGTGTGTGTATGTGTGTACACAAATATTTTTATAAAGCTTATATATTATTAAGTATGCAATACGTATAATTTCATATATATATATATACACACATAAAAATAAAACCCACAGGCATTTTAAGAGTAGAGTTCCTTGAATGCAAATCCTCGGTTAATTCGTGGTTGTCTTTGTCCTAGGGTTCAGCAAACTCCTGCTTTGATGGCAGCTTTCTGCTCTTTTGTGGGTAGAATGAGATGGTGGAATGACTGTGAAAAAAGAGTACACTGGGGAGCTCATAACTGGGAGGGGTCAGTGATCTCTGGGGTGGATCTCACATAGTTGCTGAATCACTAAGGCCTATTTATTTATTTATTTATTTATTTTAAAAGATAAAGCCTACACAGAAATAGAAACCCCTTGCATTTACACATTTGAAAATGCTGCAGCCTTTGCAGGGTGTGAAGCCAAACACCACTCTGGGAGGCTGCTGCACAGTGCAGGGAGTTGTCTTGCCTAAGGTCTGCAGCTTTGGGAAGCTCTCTTGGTGAGGTGTTTGAACACTGGCCAGCATCCACGATCCTGCAGGGTGTGATGCTGCCAGGTGCTGGGCACTGGAGTGTGTGCTCCACTTCAGACTTTAAATAGTCTAGTTGCACTGAAGCCCTTTAGTTTGTTACAACAGTTTTGTCTAGAAAGAGGGCGTAATTAAATGTAAGCCTTTGAAGGTCAGCTCTCCTGTGCTGATACTCATAACTGCTACAATTAAATGCTATTCTGTATTTGCATATAGAATGGTTTCCACTCAGAGAACTGTGCTTGCTGTACAGGTACTATGCATTCTAATTCAGTAATACATTATTAGCAGGGTATATGTGTTTGGAGACAGGGCTGCCATTCACAAGAGCCTCAACAGGCTACAGTAATGAGCTGAACAAAATCTCAGGAGTTTCAGAAATAACAAATGCCCAGTCCTGTACCTGGAGCAGACTCATCCCAGCCATCAGGACACCCAGGGGACCACCTAGCTGGGAAGCTGCTCTGCTTGAGAGAGACCCAGGGCTTCTGGTGGACAGTCAGCTGGACACTGGTCACTGGCATCACTGAAGGCTGGGCGCTTTCTGATCCAAAAAAAGCCAGCAGCTAACTGGTGCGAGTCCAGCAGGGGCCAGCACCGCAGCCAGAGGCTGCAGGTTATGCCCTGTGAGGAGTGGCCAAGGGAGTGGGGCTTGTTCAACCCAGAGATGAAAACTGCTACAGGGAGGACTTCACAGCAGCCTCCCAGTACCTGGGGAGGTGACTGAAAAGACAGTGGTCATAAATTTAAAAAGGAGAGCTTCTAACTGATAGAAGCAAAATATTTTTCAGTCTTGAGGAGAACTGAATGCTGCTGAGGAAGTTACCCAGAGAAACTCTGAAGTGTCAGTCTTAGTGGTTTTCAAACCTTGACTGGTCAAGAGCCCTGAGCAACCTAGACAGGCTTCAGCATCCACCCTCCTTTGAAGCAGGACTAGAGACCTCACAAGTGGGTTTTGTGATGCTGGATTCTACTTTTGAGAGGAAACTGAGACACAGCCTTTGTAACTTGCTTCAGATGACATACCATCTGTGGCTGAACTGGGAATAGAGTTATTAAATTCCGAGGCTCAGTGGTGCATATGTGCATGCTAATGAGATCTCTTGGGTGAAAGAGCCAACGCCGCTTGGGAAAATAGCCTTGAGAGATCTAGGTTAAATTCACATAGCGTTCCATCATACTGATGTCTGAGAATCAGGCAGTCACAGGGAAAAAGAAATTTCAGATATAAGGAGTGAGCAGGGTAAGGAAGAGACAGGAACTGGAACAATCAAGGTCAAAGAGGTAATTTAGTATTGATCCATTTTAAGTGGAATAGGAACCTTCTAAGTTCCTGTTTTCAAACACTGATCTAATTCAGGATAAAGATGAGAGTAATACTGCATTAAAGTTATAGATTGGTTTACTGTAGTTTTTATAAGTATGGTAGAATGTAAGTCAGTTGTAAGTCAAAGAATGCAGATGGATAAAGGGTTTATTGTGGCAATGTTTAAAAATGAAACATTTTTCAAAATTGGACAGTTTATTGAAATGCTGTAGTTGGCATGCTGTAACTATAACGGGTGTGGTGATTTTGTTTTCTGAAAGCAAAATGCATTCTGAAGAATGTCCCATATGACTTTTAAGTTTGAGGCGTTTTGTTTGAAAAAAAAGAAGTCCCTCTTGCCAGATACCTCTGCAAGCTTTCCACCTGCATGTTTTGGTCTATGACTTGCAAACTTGCACCAGAACACTTCTGTTTTCTTTAAATATGTGAGAAAACTAAGTGTGGAATGCAGAACAAATTTCCATCATTATAATTTATGAAACTGTATAGATAAATTCAGCAACATTATTGTATTTTATAAATAAACCTGATTTCCACCACAAGCATCCAGACATTTAGAGGTAAGACATTTTCCAAATGTTGCAGGTTTTCCCGAAGTTTTCATGGTGGGGAGTGGGGACAAGGCAGAAGAATCATAAAACTCCAAAGGAAATAAAGGATGTGTGGAGCTTTATTACTTGTCTAGCACAGACCCAGCACTCCTGGAAGTTTGGGTTTTTTCCCTTTAATGAAGCAAGTGGTTAGAGTTATTTGTCAATCCTCACTGTATAGTATTAGTGTTATTTAAAAACTGTAGATGTGTACCACAGAATGGCTGGCACTGGAGGTCACCTGGGCCAGCTCCCCTGCTCTAGCAGGACCTCCTGCACCTGGTTGTCTGAGACCATCTCCAGGCAGCTTCTGAGTATCTCCAAGGATGGAAGACTCCACAACCTCTCTGGGCAAGCTGTGCCGGTGTTTGGGGTCATAGAGTAAAAGAAGTGTTTTCTCATGTTCAGTAAGAGCATAAGGTGGTACTAAGAGCCTGTGGTGCTAATATCTGTACAGAAAAAGAGCCGGGAGGGCAGTCCTTGCCCTGAGTGTTTACAGTGAAGATGCAGGCCAGGAGGCACAGGAGGGCTGTGCTGGTTGATGTGGCTGGCCAAAGTACAGAGCAGCTCTGTGGCTGTAGCCCAGCTCCTCTTCACCAGAGCATGGTGGTGAATGGTTTATCTTGGGCAACGATGAAGGGAGGAAATGGAAATAAGGTGTGCCCAGTTACTCTGCACGTGGCAGATACTGGAGAACTCTGCTTTGGGGTGGGGAAAGATACAGGGGGCACAGACATAGGATAAGTAACCAGAGAAGGAAGTTGGAAGATCTTGGAGTTAGACAGAGAACAGGAACAATCTGGGGACCACAGTTAGAAGGAAACAGTAAAATATAGTGTGTGGTTATTTGTACACTTGCTGTAGACAGCCTGGGACGAGGATATAGCCCAAAGTGCATGTGAATCACCTGAAAAGAAGTCTTTGCCGTGTCTACAAACACAGCTCTCAGGCCATTTAAGTACCCTGTCACTTTCTAGTCCGTGTAAGACCAAAGCTAACAATGACTAATCTTAATGCTACTCCAAAATTTAACCAAAGCAGCAATTTGAATAGTTACTGGCTTTTTCCTTCTTTACCCATCCTCTTTAATTGTTGACTGCCATCAGGTTTTGCAGTCTCTTATCTCAGAAATGAAGGCAGTGTTTAGGCAAATCAGGATTACTCACATTGGTTAGGATTACTCTTCAGGACACTTCTTTTGTTGTCCCTCTATCATGTAGCTGTGGATGAACTGCTGATTCATGTCCTTAACATTTACTTCATGGTTGCAATTTTGCTTTACTTCCTGCAGAAAATTTGAATTCTTCATGTTCCGACATGTTTCTCTCTTAAGTTTTTATTTCCTGCTTCCCTACTCTTGCCTGTTTTCCAATTTTTGTTCTGCTTTTACCTGTCTCTCTCAATACATGCAGCTGCAGCTACCTTCCTACCCACCAGCACTCATTCCCCTTTTAAGATGATTTTGAGCTGGCTGCTTATACTAATGTTTTTACTCTGTTACAGTTACAACGTTTGAACAATGAAATGAGTCATTTGACAGACACCTTATGTTTTAATAAAACTCCCCCATTGTTTCTTGAAAAAAAGCGTTCAACTAATTAAAATTACCTTGGACATAGAACTTGTAAAGCTCTCAGAATGTAGTTTCTTCTTACTTCTGGATTTCCTAGTGCTTTCTAAAAGATTTTGCATTTACAATACCATTTCAAAGACGATATACAGATAAGAGAAATGCAAGAAGAGGTTAATAGTACCAACTGCCTAATAGATAATTCTAATTGATTAATCTCCTTGGTTGGTTAGGCTACGTGACTACAGCAAACAGCAGCAAAACTAAGGTCGTGTTTTCATGTTGTTCTTAAGGCAGAGAGCCTTTGGTCAGATGTAAAAGTCCCTGTCCATTGTGACAGAACTGGCAGTGCTGGCACTGAAGGGTTGTAATGTTCAGCTATCAACTGCACGTAAACAGCCATAGCTTGTTTTCCAGACAAGCAAGAAATCTCTGAAGCATCTATTGTATATAGAGTGGTTTTTTTCAACTAGCCAGTTAAAAGATGATTGTACTTTAAATTTAGTTTTATTAGTAAGCATAAAATTACTGTTTTAGAGGCAGATCAGTATGATCACCTTGCAGATTAGCAGTGTCTGCCATGTGAGGAGTCTTGCAAAAGCGTGCCTTAATTTCCCATCTGCAACAAGTAATAAATAGAATACCAGGCTTGGAGCAGTCTTCAGGCAGGAATACCATCGAAGGAATGCAGAGCTCTTTCTAAATTAAGTTCATTTTAAGTTGACTTTCTTCTGTGAGGATTTTCTACAGATGTCAGATTTACAAGTCAAAGCAGGCAAAGCCTGACCAACAGAATTCAGTTTATACAGCCATTGGTCAGTATTTTATTTAAAGACTTTTTAGCCTCTCTCATTAAAAAACACTTACAGGGAGTCATCATTAACTTCCTTTCTTCCCATTCCACTAATTAAAGCTGCAGTTGGTCAATATTTGCCTTCAGGAAGCTCAGTCTGTCCCACTGTGTTCTGTCCATCCATGTGAGCTAAGTGGCATGCAGAGGACCTTGGAGGAAAACTGTTCTGAACAGCTTCCAGCCAGTTCTACCCACATTAACTGTAAGCTTTTATATATGTGTTTGTGTATATGTATTAGATACTATTCTCACATGCATAATTATGGACACTTTGTGTATTGTGCTGCAGACATTTTTAGTAATGCTTGTAATACTCAGTAATTCTCTGCATCTGGTTTCTCTGAAAGACATTTCTTCTAACAGACATTTCCCCCTCCCAAAATTATTTTTATTGCTATAGCGTCTATTTTTAAATTTGGGACATTAAATTTTGCATAGCTGTCCGACAGTCATACAGTATTCTGGACTTCTCACAGCATGTTGTCCATCATATCTGGTTTAGATAGATGTGTCCTTAATTTCTGCAAAGGAATAAGGTCTGGTAATCTTCTCACTCATTTTAATATAAACTAGACATATGCCTTGTAAGTTTATAGACTGCTTTACTTTTATAATGTTAAAGCAATTATATTCCACTATGTACAAAAAGCCACAAGGGGAAAATCTAAGTAATTACCAAGTCTAATTATACACATTTGTGGCTCAGTATTGGAGCTTCTTAGAATACATTTGTGATATTACCCCAAACATGAATTTGGCCATTCTAAAATCCAGCAATTATTTAAGGGGGAAAAAAAAGTAGCATTAAAATTGAACTGAAAAGAGCAAGAGAGTATATTGCCACTAGCCATTAATAACTGCTAGTGTTTGCAGGTTTAAGGGGTTATTAACTTTTTTTTTTAATCTACTGCAGAACAGTTAATGCTAATTGTCATAAAGATGCTCTTGTGAAGATCTTTCCATAGTTGAGAGGTGTTCTGGTAAACAATTTGTGGTATCACGTGCCCATCTGAGAAATGTTCCATGGTTTTAGTAAGGAGACAGAGAGGAGCTTTACATTTGCTGCTGTGGTCACTGATGAAGGGACCTGTACTGAAAACTGCAGTCATCTTGTCACTTCTTTGTGAGAAGACTCTACATTTGAATCTTGTTAGTCTCAAATAATAGAGAATTTAATACTTGTTTTCTGTCTGAAAGGAAAATTGTTTCTGCAGAGCTTGAAGCTATTCAGGTTGGGAAGTTCTGAACCTTTTAATTTCAACACTGTAGGATTTAGTGTACAAGTGGCAGAGATACGCTTCTGTTTCATGTCTTATCCATGGGAAATGGGCTAATCAAATGTTTTCCAATTAGAACAATCAGCTCGTCAAGGGAAACAAGCCAGCTTTGGGCTTGCATCCAGTTCCTCCTAAGGCATTTCGCATCAGAGATGAGTTTTGTGGCATCATCTTAAGGCTGAGGATTCACAAGGGAGTTGAAAGTACGTGGGGCAGGGATGAAGCAGAAGAGAGGAAAGAAAGGGACCAGGACAGTAGTGATTAATTGTTGCTGCTCACAGAAGTAGAGAGGTGTGTTTTTAGAGGTCAGTCTTCACCTCAAGTACATGATGCTTGCTTTTGCAAGATACCTCTGGCAGTGGAAAGCTGGCCTAGAGAAAAATTAGTTATTGAGGCTGCAGTCTCGTGTTGTGCTCTGGCTTCAGAAGCCAGCGCTGCTGCCTGGGAACAAAGTGCAGTTTGTTGTAACCATGTGGGGAGAAGCGCTAATTCAGCACTGTCCCTCTTAGTGGGGATCTGCTTTCACTTAATGGGGTTTTTTTTTCAGAACATGAGTCACCTGGAAGGAGGGTGAGCATCCATTGCACTTTATTCTCTTGCAGTGTGGAGGGTCAGATTTATATAGCAAGGGAAAGTTACTCTTTTGGGTCAATACAGCCCAAACTAAGCTGCCATGGCAACAATACGAAAGCTTAGAGAGCTCAGCCATGGGTCAGCTACAAATATGAGTATAATTTGGCTTCAGTAAGTTATTTATAATATTTTAATTTAAGCTGGTTTTAAACTGCTTGATAATATACTTAGCTTTCAGACTAGGAAATCAATTCTGTGTTCTCTTTCAATAGCATAGAATCTTTTCGGTGTTGTCAGTTTCAGGTTCTGCCTGTGCTGAGATGCTGTGCTTTCATTCATTCTCCCAAGCAAGAGCCTAAACTGGGCTTGAACTCTTGCTCTAAATTTGGTGGGCTGGTTTTGGTAGGCTGGGGACAAATCAATGCAGTAGGCAACTACAAATACAAAATAGCTTAGCGTGCCACTACTAGGGACACCTTCAGAAATAATAATGATAGCCTTTAGCTGGTGGTAAAGGATAAAAGAGTTGTATTAAACCTGTTGTTTATATCTGTCATCTCATATATCAAAGCAAAGTTATTTAAGGTGGAATACTGATAAACTTGTCCATCAGGTTCCTCCTAGCATGGTAAAAGTGTAAAAGTTACTTTCTTTTTTTTCTGATTATTTTTGTGGCCTATGGAAAATTGGTCTGACATTAACCCCCATTTCCAGGTATGTGTTCATACTCCGTATGCCTTCTGCACCATTTCCCAGATGCATGTTTTCTTAGTCTTTCTGAACTTAGAAAATAATGAAAAAAATGGAAGAGGGAGTTAGTCTACTAATGGGTAATTCTGGTTGAAGTTAAAGAGGTGTGGGGGGTAAAAGCAGCACTAGGAAAGAATAAAGATACTCTTTATATTCTTCACTAGGGAATATTTTGATACTGTATCCCAAAGGCAGTTTGCTATCCCTTTTTCTGACAAAGGGTTTAAATGACAGCTATTATTAAAAAGTTTCAATCGTGTGTCCTGTATGCTTTGAAATATCAAGGGAAGTAGTTACCTAATGATACAGGGCAACATAAAAATAAAAATCCTTGGTTTACCTGGTTTAGATTTATAATTGAGATGATTTATAGAAAAATCCACAGTGACTCTCAACCTGACCTGAGAGTTAATTAGATTAGCATGGGTATTATGTCCTATTCTCAGTCTTTGCAAAGAGACAGGTTAAAAACCAGGCAGCTAGTAATCCTGTAATTTTTTACACCGAATTTCTTAAATAATTGGTATCCTAAAAGTGCTAAAAAGTTGTTTCTTGTCTTTATATTCTGCCTTTTAAGTCCACAGCAAATGTTTTTTTTTTCGATTTCACTTTGCCTTGTAATGTATCCCAGAAATGTTGGTTTGAAGGGGCCTCTGGAAGTCATCTGCTGCAGCCTCCCTTTAGAAACAGGATGGTTGCCAAAGCAAGATTAGCCATGGCTTTCTCTAGTTGAGTCTTGAAAACCTCCAAAGATGGAGATTTCACAATCTGATTTACTGTGGTATTTAGCAAGGTAAAGTAAAATAAAATGTGTGAAATATCTTCAGTTTTACTCTAAATATTTCTGAATCAGATTTTGGCAGCTGTTGCTTGGGAAAGAAGCTGCATTGCCACTTCTGTATGCAAGATAATTGCAGTGCATTGTAAAGGTGGATTCCACATCACTTAATTTTAGCCGCGTATGAATTAGGTACTTTGTAAACCAAGGAATTTCCCTCTATAATCAGTGAAAAGAAGTAAATCCCTCCAAAAATCCCTCTCTGGGATGGCTGAGTCATTCCCAGGAAGTGCCACTTTCTCCCACCATTTACAGGGAGGGTCCCCTTTCCAAATGGTGTCAGACTTGCTTAGATGGCTTCAGCCGGGTAAGGGAATTCCTTCCCAACTGGGCCAAGGCATCTGGGGACTGTACCCACAACTTTGTTCAGTTGAGGTATCATCTTAATTAGCACATACAGCAAAAAGACCCAACACATCAGGCAGAACATTGACTAACAACTATAGCTGCCAAAGCCTTCTCAAGCACTTCCCTGATGCTCTTCCTCACCTTTCTGGTTTGGTGTTTTTTTTGTTCATTCGGTCATAATGATTTTGCCCTGGTTGCCATTCTACGTTGCTTTTTTATGGTTGCAAAGGGTAATTAATTTCTTTGTATTTATTTGAATTCAGATGTTTTCCCAGGAAAACCTGGCTTGGAACAGAGTAGCTCAAAGTTGCATTTTTTTTTTCTTTTCTTCTTTTCTTCTTTTTTCTTTTTTTCCTTTTTTCTTTTTTTCTTTTTTTTCCCTGTGGATATGAGTTGTGCAAACACTTCAGGGAGGAAAGAGCATTGTAATGTGGCTGATAGAGGAAAGATTTTGCAAGCAGCAGTTTATTGCTTAGGATGCCTGTGGGGACTGCATGGTTATGCAAACTAGTGCCCTAAAGGGGAAACATCCTGTCATTCCTTCAGTATTACACGAACAGCAGATAGAGGCATGGCAAATGCTGTCTTAGAGCAGAAAGCTTCCTTAACAACAACTTACAAAGCATCTTTTTTTCATTCCCACTCTTGCTGTTCTGCCAGCCAAGTTGTGGTAAAGGCTGTTTCATTCTGTTCGAACAACAGAGGAAAGGATATATTTTGCTGTTCTTACACCTTTGATCTTTTGTTGGTTCTTCAGGTTCACTTATATTGCATATACTAAGGTAAAAAAGAATCTGACCTTTCTGAGTTGACTTCCTTGCTCTGCTGTTGTTGCATGGAGGTTCCTGAGAATGGATATTTTTCTGTCTGCAACCTGTGAAGTGGCTCACTGTGTATTATTAGGTGTCTCGGGAGATTTTGTTATATTTTTCTCTTCAGTGTGCTGATTCAGTCAGTGATTATGGCTTTAAAAGTGACTGATAATACAAGTTTTACTAAAGCTCAACTTCAATAGACTTGTTTTAAATTTTACCAAAAAAAGTAAGTTTCTAAACACTTGTGCTGAAGTGCATACAGCCTTTTCTGGTGGATGCAATTTGCTGGGCCTGAAGTATCTGCTCTCTTAACCTGCCTTGGGAACAGTGTGTTGAAGGTCCCTCTCTGATGCCTTGCAGGACCCTGAGGATGCTGTGCCTGTTGGACAGAGAAGGGCCTGGTGCTGGTGCATGTGCTTTGGATTGGCCTTTATGCTGGCTGGTGTGTTCCTGGGTGGTGCCTATCTGTACAAATATTTTGCATTCCAGGTAAGTCACATACTTGTTGTGAGAGGGCTGTTTTTCTCTTTGGGAAGAGGAGCAACAGACTGTTCTTTTTGTGGTACATTTAGAAAAGGAGCAACAGACTAAACCAAAGGAAGTATACTATTTTTTCTTTCCAAACTTCAGGTTTTCTAAAGGCCAGAGTGTGGCCTTCTCTGAAGTTACCTATCAGCAGAGCAGGGCAGAAGTGAAGCTGTCAAATAAAAGGGAGCAACACTTTTGAAAACCTCACTTTGCAGATAAAAGATTGTACCTAAATAGGACTTGGGTTTAGGAACCACAGCGGTGTCCCAGATTTTTATCTGCTCTCTTTTCTCTTTTGCAGTGCCAAATACTGGAGGTGGATTAACCCCTTGAAAGCCTCCTTGTTTGATCCCGGGTTTCCTAATGCAGGTGGCACTGCTAATGTACAGGAAAGGGACTGTCAGAGCACACAGTGACTCTCCTCTTCCCTAGCCTCCACAAGGATGAGAAATATGGGCCCTGCAGGGGACTTGGGAAAAGCGCAGTCAGTGTGGTTTAAACATGCTCTGTCAAGTCTAATCCACACCGACAAGATTAGACGTCTAACAAAATGTATTTTCAGTCTTTTAACAAATGGCACTGCTGCAAGAGGAGCTCTGTGGAGGCAGCAGTGTCAGGGAAATGGAGCATTTACCTGAAACATGGGAGATCTGAGATAAATACTGTCTCCCCTGGGGGAAGTTGTCACTGGGCAGTGCTGGATGTGCTGGGCTGTTGCCCAAGTGGTGCAAGCACACCCTCCCTGCTGCAGAAAGTGCTGGGGTTGCAAGATCACAGAGCCAGAAAGGGAGAGCATAAGCAAAACATGAATCTCTCTAGCCCATTGGTCAGTGCATCTAATTATAAGGTAAAAATTCCTGTTCTTGTCCCTGATAGCAGGACTGTTGCTTTTCCCCCATTTTAGTAGCTGTTAATGTGGAAAGCCAAGTGATTAAACTTGAGAAATTCTAGCTGAACTTGCAGTTTGTGGTCTATTTGGCTATCACATTAACCTAATTTACAGGGGAGCAGTAGTGTTGCAAACGATGATGCTTAAACAGCTCAGCTTATCCCGTCGGATTAACGAGCTGGGGAGCTGAAGGTCGGCTGCATTTCTAATGCACGTTTCACCCCTGCTTAGCACTGGGTGCTCCACCTTTCACCTGCCAGTGAGATGGAACTGAAAGTGCCATTTAATTCAAACCTGTGCTACTTGTTTATGAGTCAGATCTGCGTTAAAGGAAACATTCAGGAATTGAGCTAACATTGCACTGAAGACACGTTTTCAGTGTAAAACTTTAAATTGATGGCATGTGCATATGCATAAGTTCTGTATTTCTAAAACTATCGGGCCTGTAAATTAGGTATGAGACTTCCTCTGACTCAGAACTGTATTTTACACTTCACTTGGGCAGCATGCCATGTGTACTGTGGCAAAAGGACACCAATTGGTTCTTGTAATCTCTCATTTTACCTTTATGTCTTCTCAAACTGTTCAAAAATTGTTTTAGAAACTGACTTTCCAGACTCTTGAAGTCTTGTAAAACTAAGTAACTTCACAGAATAATGGAGTTTGGAAGGAAAGTTTTGAAGTCGTCTAGTCAAACCCTCTGCTGCAGGCAGGACCAAATTTAGAGTTAAACTTGCTTTTTAAAGGTAATTTGGATGAAGTTTCAATGTTTTTAATCGTAATTTTGACTGCAGTTAGATCATAATTTAATAATAATATACATGTATATAGATGTAGGAACTTCATTGTCTTTCTAAATATACATGTAAGACTGGATTTTAAGTACATGCTTGTCGGATCCTGTTTTCCTTGAATTCAAGGGAAGAACTCCCTCTGGGTTGAGTGTAATTGAGGTTTTAGCTGTGGTCCTGTTGTAGATAGCAACTGGCTCCTACTTCAGTGTGTGAATCAAATTAAAGGCAAAAAATTTCATTTAGTCTGACAAGTGTTTCTCCTCTTCATTGCTCTGAGAATATTACTTTTAAACTTCTACATTTCTGATCTTTTTGTTGCTGGGTTGTTTACTATTTTTAGCAGGGTGGCGTGTATTTCTGTGGAATAAAGTACATTGAAGATGGCTTAAGTTTACCTGAGCCTGGGGCAGAGGCTCAGAGTGCTCGCTACCACACAATTGAGCAAAATATTCAGATCCTGGAGGAGGAAGATGTTGAGTTTATCAGCGTGCCAGTCCCTGAATTTGCTGATAGCGATCCTGCTGATATCGTCCATGACTTCCACCGGGTAAGAAATACATCTGAAGAAGCTGAAAGCATTTAAAACTTGAAAAATGTTCCCTGTCAGTCATCCTGATAAATACACTCCTTATTTATTATGGTGGGGGAAAGCGGAAGGGTGGAGGAGGCAGCAGAAATGTTTTGATCAGCAGCAGGCTGCAAGCAGTTATTAACCAGGCATAAGGTACAGCACGATACAGTCATCATCTGGTAGTGTGTAAACCACCATTGGAAATACAGTTCTGTTTTTAGAAAGGGAAAAATCTTAGACCTATTTGCTTTCCTTAGTATGAGGAACTAAAGAGAGTATTGTTCTTGCTCTGCTGAGTCCACTGGGCCAGAATTTGACCAACTGCTGTGGTGCCAAGGGAAATTTAGAAAGGGCTGTCATGGCTTTGACATCAGCTTGGAGAGGCTGATTTCATCTGATGTCACTGGGTGTGTTCAAGCACCCCCAGAGGTGCTCGCTCTCCTAGCATGGCTCAAGTTCCCAAAGCAGCAGCAGAAAGGGAAGGACTGTTGGAAGGCAGCTCATTTCCCAGATGCCACAGGAAGCCAAAGTTTGATTTCTTCGTGCACCATAGGCTACTACAATTCCTAGAGGCACTGAAGTAGGGTTTCAAAGCTGTTTTTTCCTTTTTTGGAGAAATAACCTTGATTGGTAGGAATCATGGTAATAAATTTCTGTTAAGGCAGTTGTCAGGCCTACAGCTCTCAGTGTTAAGAGCAGCTGTAAAACAATTAGAAGCCTTCCTTTTCTGTATCAGCATGGTTGGAGCTGTCTGATGGTGATGAAATGTACAGCTGGTTTTCAGGAAGCTAAATCTCTGTGAACATTTGAAGACTTCGCTGAACAGCTTTTTTTAAGCAAAGCTGAAAAAGAATAGGGAAGTGTCCTATTTTTCTATGCAAACTTCAGAGTTTAAAGTACTATCTATCAAGTATTCATAGCCAGATTTGGAGGAAAACATTGCTTGCTCAAGCTGTGTAATTTAAATAATATTTCAGAATATATTTAGGGAGCTTCTGTTAAGAGTTAGAATAAAGACTCTAAAGAGGGAAAACTAGAAAATGAAAAAAGAGCATCTAAGAAGAAAGTAAGAGCAATATAATTTTAGAAATTTACTTTTTGATTTAATAAGTTAAAGGCTTTGCTCTAAAGGTCAGTGCAAGGGTCATTTGCCATAGGTACAGCACTTGCTCCATGTAATGAGATTAGCTGCACTGATGATTGCTGTCCTGGCATTATTTTGACTGCTGGGCTCCTGGTGCTCAGTATTTTAAATACGCCTGCAGCCTCAGAGCTTTCAGCAGCTAGAGATAATGTCTTCTTTAGCAAGAACAGGTGCAGTAAAACACAGCTCAGTGAACAGAGCTACAGGATTCATCAGGATAATTCCCTGAGCTTTTTATCAAATAATGGCAAATACTGCAGTTCAGGTACTCTATAAAGATAATTATTCAACTATGAATAATCATTAACCTTGCAAGTCAGTGGTATTTTTGAAACTAAAACTACTTTTGTTGCATTATCTGTAGCAATATTTTCTTCCTTCTGTGTTTTACAGCAGCATTTCCTCTTTAGACTATAACAAAACATAAAAGCATGAAGATTAGAGCCAGGTTCTTGCCCTGTTGTTTCAAAATGCAGGCACTAGGCATAAATGAATGCTGTACTTGTTTCTATAACATCTCAGATACACCTTTGTAGTTTTCCTTGCTTGGTGCATTTGAGTTACTCATCACGTGCTGCCTTGCCCAAAACCCCTGTCATAGATATAAACTATCATCAAGGCTGCCCTTTCTTTGTGCATTTCCCTGCCCTAAGATTGGAATTTGTTGGACAGACTTTACAGTGGACAAAAGAATAATTTGAAGAACAGCATGAGGTAATAGCAGTTCAGTAACGTCTGTCAATTTTTTGATGTTCTTGTTATTTTTAATAAAATAAATATTTTCTCAACAGAGACTCACTGCCTATCTTGACCTTAGCCTGGATAAGTGCTATGTGATTCCTCTGAACACTTCAGTTGTTATGCCACCAAAAAATTTCCTGGAGCTGCTCATCAATATCAAGGTATGAATAAATCACAAATAATTTGTTTTTAAGACAGGAAAAAAGTAGAAGTGGGGTTTTTTTTTTTCCCTTCTGCAGAACTGTGACATTCACACAAGGCATACGATTGCTAGAGGTCTTAGCAAAGAGAAAAAAAGTCTATAACCTACTTAGTTAATGATCTACAATAATGAAAGAATTATTAATTCAGAGGAAGGCAAAAAACCCTGATTTTCTTGAGTGCCATAAATTTGGCTGACAAAATAGTGTAAATGTAGCATAGCTGGACTATTTGATAGTAGTCTGGGCGTCTTTTTAATTCATAATCCATTGTGACTAAAGTTTCTGCAAAGCATGTGTGCACTGGACTGAGACTGGTTAGCTGAGAGACATGAAGTAGATAAGACTGGGGAATCCTTTTGACAGGGGCATTGTTTAAAGCATTGGTCCCTAGGGTTGGCCCCCACTTTGATCCAGTGGCTTGAGGGTGTTGGATCTGCTGTGCACTTTACATAATGTATGTTTATAATACAGATGTAAATAGTATTTACCTTGGATTTTGGCCTTCTGGTTCCTTTACAGAACAGCAAAACAGTCCAGGTGGGGAAGAGAGCTGATGAAATGTGTCTTAAGATTTGGGGAGAATGTTTTAATATTTTACTGGGCTTTTGTAACTTTAGAACTGTTATGCCATCTTTGGGTTTGCATCTTTCAAAAAAGGCTTTGGAATTAGGACTCCAGGAACCATATTAGCCATTTCTGAGTGGTTTGTATATATAAATAAATTTCATGTGAAAAGTTACCACAAGTAAGTCCTCTGCTGCTTTTTTGCTTCCTATTTTGAGACTGGCTATTTACCCACACTTTCATTTCCTGTACATAAGGATGATGTGGTGTCTGTAAAACTCAGTGACCCCATTTTTTTGTTTTTTACTTTGTCTGTGCTGTTTTCTTTTCATTTTTAGATCACACTAAAGTTTATACTAAAATCTGTTAATTTCCTAGTTTGTCATAGTACTGAATCAAATATGCTTAGTTTACAACTAAGAGGATAACCAGGCATCACGCATTTAACTGAAAATCTGTGCAAAAGCAAACAGTTTTGATCTTGTCCCCAACAGTGGGTGCCCTAATTTTATGAGACATCTGTTTAATTCTCATTGTATTAACAAAAAGCTGTGGGCATTTGATGTCACAGAAAATCAGGCTAAACATTTGTAACTGGAGTTTGGAGAACTATGCTGCAGATACACAAAGTGAGTAAATATAGTCCTGCAGTCACACTGGTTGCACCAGGAAAAAAATATATGAAACTGATGTGCTAGTTTCATTAAAATGAACTCTGAATACATGCATAGGGCATTTAATGAAAATGGAGGAGCTCTGGGCTGTTCTGGTATTCAAGAAACACCATAATTTTAGCCTAAAGAACCACATTTCTATATATTGATACAGTTTGCTTCGATGTGCAGACATGAAAGGCCTCCTTTGTTTCTTTGGAAAGCAAAACTGAAACCCAGATATATTTACTCATCCACCTCGTTCCTGCTGCTGAGCCAACTGGCTAATTTTAACTGTACACAGTGCACAGGATGTCTCAAAGATGATGATATTTGTGGCTGTGCTGGATCCCAGAGCTGGATAATTGCTCCTGCAGCAACTGGGCAGAGGAGATCCCTGCACTGAATTTCCTCTCCTCCTGTCCCACCCAGGGAGGGCTGAGAAGGCTGGGTCTGGGGGTGGGCTGGGAGGTCCTGTGCCTTGGAGGGCATAAGCCCAGGAGTGTCCCTGCAGGCTGCCCCCCAAGTCCTCAGCACTGCTACCCCCCTGCCAGTGCCCTGAACTGCTGCTTGCTCTGGCACTCCCTTGGGGCTCCCTCCTGAGATCCGAGAGACCAGGAGTTGAGATACAGTAAATTACAGAGATTTAATTACAAAATAATGAGCGGGATAATTTGGGAGAGTGATGTTTGCTAAGCTGTTACTTAAAGAAAAAAAACTTGCTGTTATTTTCCTCATATATTGAAGAAAATATTTGTAGCTTATTCACTCATGCAAAATCTAAAGTGAATTTTATGCAGTCCTTTCTTTACTGAGAAGAATAGCATTTAATCAGCTTCTCAACATGTCACTGGAGCTGAAAAGATGATCTTGTTTTGCAGTGGAATTTTCAAGTTGTTTATTGTCACTAAAAAATACAGAGATCTTTCACAACAGCAGCTGAATTTTCACAATAAGCTATCATTTCATTTTTAGAAAGCAAGGAGCATCTTCTATACTGCTATAAATTAGAACCACTCTTAACGGGATTTCTTAATATTTTAAAAAATTGATGATTATTTAATAGTGGTGGTATTAGAAAACAGGCTGGCAGCTAAGTCTGTGCATCTTCATCTATGTACAGCGAGGTGTGCACAGAGCCAGATTCCTTCATCATTTCATCTGTGGCAAAATAATACTGGAGGGACTAGAGAGGGCTTGGGAAGCCTTTGCACGTCACCGCAGCTCTCCCGTTTTTCAGTGTATTGCCTTGAAACACCTGATGTCCCACCACAGCTTTGTAATACCTTTCCACATAAACAATTGTGGGAGTTGCCATAATAACTTACAGGGATGGATGATCTCGTCTTGGCTGTGGTTTGAGAGCAGTGACCAACGCTGTGAATAAGTTCAAGGCTTCCCAGCCCCATGGGCTGCAGCTGGCCTGCTTCATCAGCAGGAGTATCTCCACACAGATCATGCTTCTGCCAGCTCCTGCCTGGGACTCGTTCCCACTGAGGTCTGGTGGGCTGTTATTAATTAAGTGAAAACTTTGGATGGTAAGTGCAGAAGTGACCCGTGACAGTGGGTGCCCCTAGAAAAAAAAGGCTGAAGGCTGATGTTACAGTAGCAAGAGGGCAGTGGGCGTTAGCATCAGTGGAAGTTCTGTGACCTTTTTGAATATAACTGTTACATGTTTCTGTACTGTAGTGAAGTTTGCACATTTAGAGTAGAAGTCTGTGGATAATACATATTTTGAAATAATTTGAAGAAATGTTGAAGAAAAACATTTCAAAGTGTTTCTTATGTACTTAGACCATGAAGAGACTGCTTTTGACAGAGCTGTTACATTTTTGTTCAACAGGCTGGAACGTACTTGCCTCAGTCCTATTTGATTCATGAGCAGATGATTGTTACTGATCGCATCGAAAATGTGGATCAGCTGGGATTCTTTATCTACCGCCTCTGCCGCGGCAAGGAAACCTACAAACTACAGCGCAAAGAAGCCATGAAAGGTAAACACTCCTCCTGCAGCCTCGTGTGTTAGCAAAAACCCCAGTGATGCCTGAGTGTGTTCACAGAAAAGACTCTAATTAAAGCAAGAGTTGCTTGTTTCAGTAACCGGCTCTGTGGGCCTCAGCGTGTCTGGTATTTTCTTGTGTAGGTATGGAAATCAGTCATGTCATGGTGCAAAAGTGCTCAAGGCCCCAGAGAGCTAGGAGTGCCAGAATGTGTGTGTTTGTGTGTGTGCATGGGTGTGTTTTCTGGAGCTCAGGCTTTCATTCATGCTCTTCTTCAATCTTGAACCCTAAACCACCCACCCCACCCCAAACCAAAGAAATACCTTTAATACAGGAAGAGCTTTAGCCTTGTACTCCAAGTCCAGAACTGCTGGTTCTTCTTGTCATTAAAGCCATCTAGACATTGTTCCACATCTTCCTATTTGTGTCAGTGAGATGTGAGTAAGAGCTGTCTTCACAGGAAAATTGTCGTGTTTGGTAGTTTTTCATGGAAAAATGGTTGAAAAACATTATTTGAAAGAGTCTTGAAAAGTTATTAAATATTGCCTTAAAATTTCCATTCAGATGTTACTCAGATTTGCTTTTTGGTGGTTTGGTTTTTTTGCAAGTGCACACCAAAGCAGTTTAATTGCTTCTGTCATATTGTTAGACCTGACAGCTTGGGAAAACAAAGAGAAGAAATACATTTTATAAAAGCAATTTAGAAGGATGTTTGAAAATTAAAAGGTCTTAATAGCAAAATCCAATTAAAAATTCAGTAAGTTTATCCTGTAGTAATAAATGATGAGCAGAGGTTGGCAGTAAGCATAAAATTTAAAAATTAAATTAAATTAAATTAAATTAATAATTTGGTTAAATTCTATCTTTCTCTGATTCCAAGATAATGTTTAGATACTACAAGTCTGCTCTTTTTTGTGTATAGCAGTTTTTTTATTGCTGTTCCCTCTCTCACATCACCACAAGCATTTTTACAGATGCACAGAGAGATTGGGAACTGATCTGGGTTGAAAACTAGCCAGTGGGGGGTTTTGGCAGGTTGGTTTTCACTAAACCAGTACTGGGATTTGGTTCACCACACTTTCAGGATCATTCCCTGCTTATTGATTTTTTATGTCTGAATATGTGCCCGTGTGTGTTTCCTTGGAGGGGGAGGGTTGGAGAGGGGTAGTTCTGATTTCTGGTGACATCTTACCATAGCAAACATAAAACTTCTGTTTTATGAAGGGATGACTTCTGAGGGATGTACCTCAGCCCTTCCCCTCTTGACACTCTGTTCTTTACCAATACAACAGGAATTCAGAAGCGTGAAGCCATCAACTGCCGAAAGATTCGACACTTTGAGAACAAGTTCGCTATGGAAACACTCATCTGTGAACAGTAATGAGGAACAGTACTGTTACAGGAGACTTAAAAAGTACAGTATGACCCCACCCTTTGTATTGTGTGCAGTGATTATTTTTTAAAATCTTCTTTTATGTAAGTAGTGGACAGGGCTTTCTTGCTGAACACCTTCCATACTTCTCATCTCATGATACATGTAAAATCAGTATGTTTTAGTTTTCTCCTTATTTTCAGGTGTGGTGTTCTTCTTATATTTGAATAGCAATTGTATAAAGACTTAGTTGCTAGTGCATTTCACGTGATGAATCTCGAATACTAGGAAGAAGAGGAAGTCTTTGAAATATCCACCAGTTTTTAAATAAGTAAAATTGAAAAAAATTATTAATGTACAAATGGACTGCAAGAGCTACTTCTAACTGTAATATTACCTGCTATATAGTTTGTTACAGCATATAGACAAACCTGTATTTGACTCTCCTAACCAAGTGCAATTTGTTTTGTTTTTAAAATATTGTCATAATTACCTTTTTGAGATTGATTTCTGACTTGATGTTTTAAAATGGCAAGTGTTTGCTGTAACAATCTTTTAGAAAATTAAGAAGTAACTTATGTTACTAACTTGTATATAATCCATGTATGTGCAATGGAAAATAAACCTTATAAACCTGTTTGTCTAAAAGTCTTGTGTTTTCTTCTGCTACTACTGGATTATTTTTAAGAGCAGGGGAGTACAGTTAAAATTAATACAATTTAGTTGAAGTGCTGTTTCTAAAGATAGAATAGATGGCTGAGAAATGAAATATGAACAGAGAAGCATGCTTTTCTGACCCTTTTCATTTAAAGACAATATTGTGATGCTTGCTTAAATTCTGAATGGGTATTTCCACAATACATATGATCAGAGTGGAGACCCAGAGCTGATCTAACAAGTTGTTAATGCCTGAAATCCCTCTCCTAAGTATTTGTCAAATGATGGGCATCATCCAGCAGTGTTCACTACCTGCAGGATTTTGCCATTGCCTTTGTTCCCCACCGTGGTGTTCCTGCCAGCCTGTGCCACTGAGCTTTGCCAGTAAATCTGGGGCTTGCTCAGTTACCACCAATCCCGTTCTGTATCGTGCCATTTACACTTAAAACTGCTATTCTTATAGGAAGATTGATTTTATTTTTTTCTAATATGATTTGCATCTTTGTAATGCCAAATTCTGTAAGGGAGAGCACAGAATAAGACGTATCATAGTACCTGCTGTTTTGAAGCTGTTTGCAAGAAAAAATACAGGACAGAAAAAAAGGGAGCAACATTGAAAAAACAAGGCTGGAAAATCTCCCCCCAGATCCACTTGAGAGCTTCCATGACATGGGAGCTGACTTTTTTGTGGTCAAATTTTGAGCATTGATTCATCAGAAAAGTAGGGATGTTTATAGAATAATTCTGTATTTGGAAAAAAAAAACCCTGCATATTTTTAAATAATATGCAGCATATGTGTCCAAATCATTTGTCTTAGGTTAATTCAGTCAAGAGGCTTTGTACTAATCTTATTTTTCATCTTCTAAAGGATCTTTTCTTAACACAGTGGGAGGATGCTTTACTGGTTTTGGAGCTATGATACAATTGTAAACATGCTATGATCCAGCTTCCTGCTATTGTGAATGTTTGGACTGAGATAAAATAATTTGTTTTAAAGGAAGTTTCCTAAATACACAATACTTTTTTTTTCTTCATCTGCATGTAGCTTAATTTACGGATTGATCGTGGTGTAAGTGCATATGTAAAACAAAAAGTATAATTGCTGTATTCCAAAGCTGGACTTTTTAAATCCATTTTTGATAGTGCATGGCAATCATAAACATAATTTAAGGCCTCACATGCATACAGGCTAGATATTCACGTATAAATTACATTTACATAGCTGCACTTCAGTATGTGTGCAAGCAAGCTGGAAAACCTGCTGGGAAAACTTCAGCTACAGACATTCCGGATGTTGCAATTGTGTGCTTGCAACAAAGGTCAAGTATATGTCAGCACAAGGTTGCTGGTGCGTTCTTTGGAGCCCTGTATGATGCAAGATTCACGCTCAAGTACTTCTAAGGATGTTTCCTACCTTTTCATGAGCATTCTGTTCCTATTTTCCCTAAGTTAAACATGAAACCTGTTAATTTGTAAGCAAGCTTCATATGGTCTTTGACTTGTTTTCGAAATATAACTCGGTAGCAAAGCTTGGTGATCTGTGGTGTGCCCTTGAACAGAGACACCAGCAAATGAGGCTGCTGAAGGGGCGGTGGAGCAGGGAAAGAGATTTGCCCTTACAGATGGGAGGTTTCTAGGATCATGCTGTATGCCCGTGTCCCTAATAGCTTTTGAGCCTGTTGGAAGGAAATTCACTTTGATCAGTAGTGTGAAAATAAGCGTGGGGAAGGAGGGAGAAACTCGTGTGCACTGAGGAAAAGCTCCCACCATGTGCTCGTGTCTTATTAAATGCCAGGCAGTCTGTGTAGGAAGACAATCTAAAACACCCGGAGTGCAGTGAAGCTCATGTTGGAACTTCTGCCCTCTAGACCAAGTTGATGAAGCATGGGACACAAATCCATGGAAAGAATTAGCTTTTGGAGATGCTTGGGCTTTTTTCCTTTTAAAATAATAATAATATAATAAATACAAGTATAATAATAGTTAAGAGTCCAATAAACAAAGATAGCTGTGCTGCACTGAAGAAACCACATTTCCAGCCCAGTGAATTCCAGAAAAGGGTTAGTATAAAAATGACCTCATTGGACAATTATCTTTGCAAATAGTTTTAAAACTCCTCATAAGAAACAAAATCAGTCCTAGTGCTGAGGCATGCTTTGTTACTGAAGCAGCAAAATCACCATGCCACCATGTTTAGTTGGTGGAGGGGTTTGTGTTGGTCTCTTACAGGTCCCAAACAGCCTCTGATGTTCAGCTGGTCTTTGCATGTGTAAAGTTGTTGTGACCAGTCAATGTGATCGGTGTCACCTGGGCTTGCAAAGCACAATAAAAGCTCCAAGGCCTCCCTCCTCCAGATAAAGTCTTGCAGCTTTAGTAAAGAGGCACGGGGCAAGTTTTGGCATGAAGAAAATCCTTTGGGCCTGCAAGAGGGAAAGTGCAGGAGTTGGGTTACCTGATGCGTGTCAAGGTGTGTACGTGCTTTTGTTCATACGGGTTGGGTGGGAGGATGGAGATCTGACAAATCAGCATCAGCAGAAGCTTGTGGTTTAGAGCCATCAGCAGAGCTGCTCTCTCACTGACATGGCTTGTTCTAGTGGTAGGAGGAGATTTTATTGCTGCAGAGGAAGCAACATAGAAGAGCCTATAGCACTGTTGTCACACTAGGAGTTTTTCTGGAATGCAATACACAAAAGTTTTCACCTAATTAGGGTATTTCGCTGCCATGGCTTAATAAAAAATGTCTTTCTCTTAGACCCACTCCTAGCAAAAAGAAAGAAACAAAATCACGGGTTGGTTTAGTTCAGAGAAATGCCTGTGCTCGCTCACTACAGGCTACAGTTGCTAATTTTCAATTGGTTTTCAGGTTGTTGGTTAAGATCAATGTGATTCCTAAGAACTACTTCCAGGAGAGTGCATTCTGCTTCTTGTGGACTTAGGAAATCTTGGAAGTGGAGGCATGGGAAACATCCCTGCTGGGGAGGTAGCCAGCAGCAGGACAGGGTGTTGCCTGTGCCAGAGTGCACTTTCTCGTGGTGAGAGGAAGCAGAACTTGGGACTGGGAAGGACGGGAAGGGAGGGATTGCAGCAGGGTCATTAATGTGGCCATGTAATTGCAAGCAACAAGAGGGCTGTGGTTTGCTGTCTGATCTTTATTTCATTACCAGTTGGCAGTACCAGCTGAAATGAACTGCCCTGCAGAGGGGATGCAGGATGCCCTGCACCCTCCTGGGGCAGACTGTACCCAGGGTTTGAAGCACTTTGCCTGCCGGGGACACAGGGTGGTACCTGTGTGACAAAGCACGGGGTGTGATGCAGCTGTGCATGCAAGGGCATGATTTATACTAATGTCCAGAAACCTTTGTAAGCAAGGAAAGCCGTACCAGGAATGAGGATATTTTTCTGATGTAATTGCACTGTCACTAGGGCTTAATCTGGTAAACTGCATCAGTTGGGGATTTTATTTTTGAGTGCCCTGGTTCTCAGCACTAGTGCAAATCTGTAAAACAGACATAGTTCTGACAGCCATTCTCACAGAAAACAAGAAATGTGGAAGGTCCTTATAAGTAGTTATGATTCTTCTATAAATAGATAAATACAACTATCTGAGTAAAAAGAGAAAAAAGTGACACTCAAGTCTAGAAACTTTGATCAATGCAAAACCTCTCTGATGTCCAAGCAAGAGAACTAGAAGTATCTATGAAAGGTTGAGGTTCTGCACATAGGCATCATTTATGTGCAGCCATTTCCCTGTTTAGTAACAACAGTCGTGGTGTCCTTTCAGATCCCACTCGGCAGTTTGTTCAAATGCTTTATTGATAGAGATTCCTGCCTTAAACTCACCACTGCAGCACTGAGAGTCCAGCAGTGCCCTGTGTAGTGCTCTGAGAAGAGCAAGCCACAGATGTTGTATAAGTATGGAGTGAAAAATACTCTTTTTATTAATAATGTGAATGTATAGAGAGAGGCTTTGAACCGTTAGAAGAGGCAACATCTGACAAATACCTCTTAGCTTGAAGAGAAACGGGTTGAAGTTTGTTATGGTCCCTGTGGATTTTTCATCACTGTAGAAATATTCACTTACAGAAATGGTCTTTATTCTTCAGATTTCAAGCTGTGTATTTGTGTAGGAAACAAGGACATAGAGGTCAGGCTCACCAGCCCCAAGGGGCACAACCAGTCAGCTTCACCCCATCACCCCAGTAAACCCTTTCCAGCTTCAAAGGCAGAGCTGATGCCATTGCAATCACAGCATTACCAGGGAGGTGATGGTGGGGAGGGGAAAGGGCCCGTCCAAGCCATGGCCTGAGTGTCCCTGAGGCACTCCTGCAGCCAGACTGTCACTTGGCTCTGTCTGCTGCGCCAGGTGCTTCTCCAGAGAGGTTCTTCTTAGGGCCTGGGGCCTGGAGGGCAGCAGCTGCTGAAAAGCTGGCCTGCAGGTCTGTCACCTCCTTGCTCCTGTTAGCACTTGTGCTGGGGCTTGAGAGGGACAGCTGGGCTCCAGGTGACACTGATGGCAGGGGGCTGGGGGCTGCTATGCACTGCAAGGAATGTGAATGCACAGAAAAGGCTGGACAGGAGAGGCTGTGTCCCTCCTTGCTTCATTCTGCCTGTTACAGGCAGGGAAATGGGTGTGATTCAGGAAGACATCTCTATAATCCGTGAGTTTTACAGCCCATGGGCTTTATTAAAGCAAAAATTCTGCCAATATTTTGTATTTGGACTAGTATCCAGAAGCTCCCGACTTAGTGAGTTTTTAAATGCATACATTTTGGTCATGCAACTTCAGAAAAACTGATTTTAGTATAACTGAAATCATGGCTTTCATTCCCACTGGCAATTACCATGAAACTATAGCAACAGTTTTAAGTGAAAAAATTAGGATAATAAAATTACCTAAGGTTGTGTAGCAGCTGGAAACAATGAGTCAGGACTGCCTGACTGGACAATATTTCACATATGTCTATGACCTATAGTCTAAAAGCAGTTGTAGCAAGATGTTTAGAATAAAGATTTTGTCAGGTCAGATGTGAAAATTATCACTAATACTTTATTTGACCTTGCAGTGTTTCCTTTGCTTCTTTTTTTTTCCCCAGTAGGAGCTGATTTTTTTCTTTCCTTTGTAATTTTACTGAAAAGTCTAAAGGCTTCATTTAGAAGATGTTTTAGATGTTTCAGGATTACAACATTTAAACCAGCACATCTAAAAAGGAGAAGGGGAAAAAAAGTGCAGCAATTAAAATATGGTTTTACACAAGGATGTGCCTTTCTTTGGAAGCACATGCATACATGTTAACTCTTCTTACTGCAGTTTAGATGTAGTTACTAAATCCAAGGCTTCGGGATGGATGATTAAAGGTTATTGTTGCTTGATTCATCTGCTGCCTCCCTTCATTTCCCTCCGGCTGTAACCTGAAGCATTCTGAGATTATATTTTGGTTTTACCTGTTTGTGGAGGGGAGCCCTAAGAGCCTTGCTTGATGAAAAAGTGCATAAAATCTGACTTGAGAAGGTGCTCGGTGCACTAATAATTAAAAAAAAAAATGTATTTACACTGAGACTGGTTTGTGATCCCTTTAAAAAGGAGCAATGCACTGTGGGCCACGAGACAAATTCTTTGCCTGCCATCTGGACGATCCAGGGCCTGGCTCTAAGAGCATGTTAAAGCAGCTGTGAGGGAAACCACGCAGGAGGGTGTGTTTCCTTCTTGCTGGCAGCTGGCATGGTCTCCACTGCCTATGACCAAGTTTTCTGAGATGCTTTGCTCTCATTTTAAACTCTTTTGTGTACTTAAAGCCAGTTGTGAGGAGAAGGCAATGGACTCAGCTGTGGTTTGGGGGTTTAGCTTACTTTTCCAAGATGGTAGGTCTCTCTGCTTGTCTGCGGTTCAACTGTGGATGACAGACAGTCCTAAACTCCAAACCTTCCCCAGGACCTGGGGAATACAAGAAGTATTTAAATGTGCTTAGATGCAGGGTAAAGTTACTGCCACAGTTTTACTAGAATCATAATAAGGAGTGTCTAAATCCCACTACAGTCTACAACTCAAACATTTAATTTGGAGTTTATGTACTTTGATTTGTTCTGTATTCACTTTTCTGTAATTGTTTTAATTCTAATTATAAAGCAGAAAGCCAGACACTGTTCTCCTGTTTTAAGTTCATGAATATAAAGGAAAAGCCTGAAAAAATTACTAAAATGTATGAATGTAAAAATACTAGTGAATTTTAATTGTATAACATATTAATGCTCATGTTGAATTTTGTTTGGGTTTTTCTTAAATCCAGAGTTTTGACAGCAGTCTCACTTAAAGTAGTTGCTCTACAGGCAAGTGATAAATATATGCAGGTAGTAAGAACCCTTACATACAAATATTTTTCCTTTTCTAAGAAGTTGTCATCATGTAAGTCTGAAAATAAATGTGCTTGTTTGCAGCAGAGATCAGCCTTCTAAATGTGACTATGCAATTGCAGACAACAAAGCAGATTTTTAAGACCTTTGAAGCAGGGCACTGAGGATTTGAATCTCATTGACTTAAAATCCAGGAGATGCCCACAGCCTGAACTTCTTATATTTAGTGTAATTTTACTGGCCAGTGTTAAAAGTAACATTTCAGTAGGACTTGGATGAATATCAGATTAAGAGATCACTGAATCACTGAATCATTTAAGCTGGAAAAGACCTCTGAGATCATTGAGTCCAACCTTTGAATGGTCACCCAGCACCTCATCAACCAGACCATGGCACCAAATGCCATCATGTCTAGTTGTTTCTTGAACACTTCCTGGGATGGTGACTTCACCACTGCCCACGGGGCAGCCCATTCCAATGTTTAACAACCCTTTCCATCATTAAATTTCTCTTGATGTCCAACCTAAACCTCCCCTGGTGCAGTCTGAGGCCATGTCTTCTTGTTCTGTCACTTGTTACCTGGGAGAAGACGCCAACCCCCACCTCACTACAGCCTTTGCTCAGGTAGTTGTAGAGAGCAGTAAGGTCTCCCGAGCCTTCTTTTCCCAAGTTAAACACCTCCAGCTCCCAAAGCCACTCCTCACAGGACTTCTGCTCCAGACCCTTACTTAGCTCTGCTGCCCTTCTTTGGACTTTCTTGTAGTGAAGAACTGGACACAGGACTTGAGATGTAACTCCACCAGTGCCGAGTACAGGGGACAATCCCTGCCCTGTTCCTGCTGGCCACTGCTGATCCAGGCCAGGTTGCCATCGGCCTTCTCGGCCACCTGGGCACACTCTGGCTCAGGTTAAGCCCCTCTTGTCCAGCACCCCCAGGTCCTTTTCTGCTGGGGCACTTTGCAGCCACTCTGCCCCCATCCTGTAGCGCTGCCCGGGGTTGTTGTGTGTGCAAGACGCGGCACTTGGTCTGCTTGAGCCAATGATCCTAAAGGATCTGCAATTCCTGCCCTGCACCTGCACAGTTATTCTTATACACAGGTCTCCGTGTGTTCCCATCTCACGGAACAGCTGTGCCGGCTGCCGGGGCTCGCTGAGTGCCTGCAGTGCCAGGCACGGCTGCGCTGCCCCCCCCGCGGCGGCCGAAGGCCCGGGCGGGTCCCTGAGGCAGGGCCTGGGCGGGTCCCTGAGGCAGGGCCTGGGCGGGTCCCTGAGGCGGGGCCGGGCGGGTCCCTGAGGCGGGGCCGCGGCGCC